>VUQG01008842.1:7603-19645 GCA_015106755.1 Etia nguti | reverse complement strand
CACACAACCCCCCAGCCCCCCCCCCCCCCCTCCAAAAAAAACCATGTACTTTCACTTAAAAGAGCAACATGTGAACTTAACCAACACTCCATTAAAAACCACGTTTAGATAAAAAATCAAAAAAATAAAATCTGATTTTTCTGATGTAGAAAGACCCGACTGGACTTTGAGACCTTATATACTTTACTACGACATATTATTATAATACATATTAATAATATACTACATATATTATTGTGACACACGATTTCAAATGAATCATAAGTTTCCATCATCATTATATTTTTTAAAGTTCAAATCCTTTTGCTAAAAGTCTTTTTTGAAATAAATTCTTTAGAAAAACACTGGAAAGATTTAGAAGATACTCCAAACTATTCCTGTGATAGCAGTCATTTGTTCATCGTGATGCAGTAAACTACTCATAATCTTCTATTCTAGTAGTTTGTCTTCAGATAACGTCCAGTTTTCAGGTAATAATCCGGACAGCAGTAAATCAGGAAAGTTTGTAGTTTTCTGTTCACTGCGAACACGATGTCCCAGCATCCAGCTGGAGTTATAGCAGGTCTGCAGGCGAACTTTCTTCTGTTAACCTTATATAGTTTTACTCTGAGGAGAGAAACACGATTAAAACTCTTGGACTTTGAGACCTTTGTAAAGATGTCACAATCTCCACAGTCTCAGTCTCTTACCCGGTGTTGGTGGCTGATTGTTCAGCGCTTCTTTTTCTCTTTCTTCATTCTTAGTTTTTTTAAAAAAAGAAAAAAATGACATAATTACATTGATAAATCAACTCTTGTCATCTGTTACCGTCCAAACTCCAGTGATGCTCAAACATACCTTCTTCACTTTGGTTAGGCGCACACTTGTCTTTTCATCTTTACAAAAACAACCCCCCAAAAAAATTAGTGTACAAATATTATCATCCATCCAAATCAGTATAACATTTTCATTTTTCTCTGTTATTCTCACCTCTGTTTGGACATGCAAACTTTTTTCTGAAGACACACAAAGGTATTACTATGGCAATAACTAAAATCAGTAACGAGCAGCCAATGATGATCGGGACCAAATTATTATCATCTTGTTCTTCACACTGAGCATCAGTTGTAGCATTTCCTGGTCTTTTCAGCTTAAGGTTTAGTGACTCACATCTGGAAGGACAGAGAGACACTTTACAGGAAAATGTACAGATGTGCCACACTCACTGCTGCTGGAGGAAATCAGACGTGTCCGTGTCTGCTGTGAAGCTTCACTTACGGTTTGTGTGGCCGACAAAAACTTAAAGTTCCATCTGAAAATGTCCCATTGCTGCAGTCAGAGCACTTAGTGTCTGTGGAGGGTGTTCCTGCACAAACACGATGTTTACACCATTTTCAGCATGTACATCATGAAGGATCAGTGAGTGACTGTGACATCAGAGTAATTACACGTGTCCAATGACTTAACCTTTGATTCTGATTTAAAATTGTTAAAAAAATACAAATATGATCCTTCTAAGCTTTACTATAAATTAATAACACCATATTGAGAAACCACTGCAAGTATGCAACAGAAATATTATTGCATCCGGGTTATTTACACTACAAGCACAAGAAACCAACCTGTTTGCTTGGTGTATTCTCCTGGTTGACATTGCCTGTGTTTGTGTGCTGCCACACAACTATCATCTGCATGGTCAACACAGTAGAATCCATCCTCTGGTTCACAAATTGTATCTGATGTTGATGTGCATGGCCTATTTTCCTTCAGACCAAAACCTGTGAGCACGTAGAGAGGACACATGTTAGAGAGAATATGCTGATATGGTTTGGACATGTGCAGAGGAGGGATAGGGAATATATATTGGACAACAGATGTTGAAGATGGAGGTGTCAGGTAGGACGAGAAGAAAAAGAGCATAGACAAGATTCATGGATGCGGTGAAGAAAGAGATGGAGAGATTGGTGTGAGAAAAGATGATGCGAGGGACTGGGGAAGGTGGAGGCAGAGGAGTCACTGCTGTGGTGACATTATGATGTCATACATCAAAAGTTACTTAAAATGATTTTTATTTATATACTAAAAGTTTGTAATAATTGATAGATTGACATTTTAATAAAAAAAATTACATTTATAGAAAACATCAATGAAATGGATGCTTCATTTTATCTAAAGGCAACATCATATTGTAGAGGGTAAGAACTGATCATGAGCTCATGTGGAATATGTTGAAGCATAATCACTTTATCAGTTAATGTGTTAAACATGTCGCCTGTTTGACGACATGTTTAACACATTCATTTATATGCAGTCATACATGTTTTAAATCAATGTCAAATCAAAGCCCTCATCAAAGAGAGGGCTTTGAGAGTCTTAATTCTTACATGGCATTAACAGCAGAACATGCAGTAACAGCTTCCCTAGTTTCATAAATAAAAACCTACTTGGGCCACAGATTGTGCAGTGAGTGCATTGTTTGAGTCCGCTGGGCTTATCCATGTGGGTTCCATCCTCGCAGACCACACAGGAAGTGCTTGCAGTCTCTGTGCAATCTGTCTTGACTCGATTTCCTGTTAAAAAACAGGAGACTATTTTCAACACATATCGCTTTTACTCATCTAAACTGTGAAATCTTTAGAGTTATAAAGGTGTGAAGTTGAACTTTTACATATAGAGAGACAGTAAAGAGTAGGACTCCATGTTTAATAGCCAAAGTAAAATCAGCCTCTAACATTCAGCTGGATCTTACCTGCAGGACACTTTGAACAGCATATGTTTTGTGCTTGATACTTTTCTGAAGGACACGAGAGAGTGAGGACACTGAAGACTTTCATCATGATTATCTGAAAACAAAGAAGAAGAAAAAGGAATACATTTAAAAGTAGAACCACGCTTCAAACTGAGAACTAACAGAGAGCAGCAGGAGGTGGAAAAGAAGAAAGAAATGAAATGAAATGCACAACAACCTGAAAATGAGAGCTGATGAGTGAGGAAGGAATATAGTGAGGATTACGACATCAATTTAAAGGAAAAGTAGACAGTGTGGGTAATTATAGCATGTAATTCACGAGGTGAATTAAAAACATGTAGAAGTGATTCAGAAAATACTGAGGGGGTTACAAAATAGTTGCAGAGAAGGAAAAAAAAAGAATGAATTAGTTACATTAAAAAAGAAGCTTCATGTAAGTTTGTATAATAAATATTTTACCAGCAACATTGCAGCTGTCAAAGAATTTCCTCCTGAAGTCATTTTATATGGCAGAATGAAGATTTTCCTGAACTGAAGACCGTCTCACTGAGATTTGCAAGGAGATGAGATGTATGATCTAAATCAGCAGCAGAACATCTGAAAAAAAAAATATGTAAGTGAGCAGCAGGAAACCTGGTTCCTGTGGATAGTCAGAAGAAGTTAAATGTTTATGATTCAGGGTAAAAATTTGATTTCATTTTTTTTGTTCTTTGTTTGATTGGGTTTTTATTATGAAAGAAAAAATATTTAAAGGAATAACCTGGTGATTTGCATTACAGTGCTTAACAAATATATTAGAACAGAGACATTTTAGAAATCTGCCAAAAAAAAACAGTGCAAATCTAAAACTTATATCCTTTATTATCAAACAAATAACAAACTAAATTCATGATTTTACACTCAAATTTGAGCTGACACCCTTTACTTCATGGATATTATTCATGAATACTATCCAACAACTAAAACCAGTTATTCTGTAAGTAAACGACCATAATTTGCATTCTAATCTAAAACAAAACAACAACAATATTTACAGTAGATTTCAGCATTAAAATGTGACTTTTGTTTAAAGAGCTTGCACATACTGATGTAGTGACCATAAGAGAAAAATAAAATAATTAGCATTAGTGTTAATTTAGGGCAACTGTGGCATAAACCTTGGAGCATAAAAAACACGAGGAAATCAAATAAAATGTTAATGTTTTTTAAATGTAGATCAAAGCCAGAAAATATGTATTTCCCTCACAAGCTTCATGCTATTGTAAAGATATAACAACATTTAAAATGAACTTTTTTTAATAACCTCATCTTTCTGCAGTCTTTACAAATGAATGTG
This sequence comes from Etia nguti, assembly GCA_015106755.1. Classification (NCBI taxonomy): domain Eukaryota; kingdom Metazoa; phylum Chordata; class Actinopteri; order Cichliformes; family Cichlidae; genus Etia; species Etia nguti. Next base: position 15,581 of record VUQG01008842.1, on the reverse strand, counting down.
GGGTTTTTTTACGCATTTTGCAGCAAACCTTACATAAAGAGTCTAACAGTGCTCATTGTTTCTGGTTCCTCAGGCCTCGATGCTGAAAGCAGGTTTAGTGTAAACTATGAGTGAACTGTAATCAGCTCTTGAGGAAGTCAAAACTTAGTTAGTTAATTAATAATCAGTTCAGAATTTAACGTTAGAGATTGTTAAACGTGCCCTCTGGAACATGGTCCTGGTATAATCTGCAGAGTTCATAGAAATTATAGATGGCTGCCATGCCTTCGAATAATGCTACATATCAGCCTAAGTCCCAAACACCAAAGAATTTCACACGGTACCACTCCAAGGAAAAATGTGTGACGATTTTTTCCACTTAATTATCAATAAAGATCATTAAAACTGTAAAAACTGTCATCTATTATTCTGTTTTTTTCTGGATTGGTAAATAAGATCGAGTTTTTGGAGACAAATAATTAAACTGAAGCATGTGAGGGCAGCTTTGGGCCTTGCCTGCTTTAAAGCTGCTTCAGCCTTTGTCTAACTTTCCTTTAGTCATCAACAACGATTATTAAACCTAATAACTGTAACGATTGTAACGTCAAAGTTTTTGAGAAACCAGCTGGATTTAGATAAAAGTACGTATTGTTTCTTGTTACATACTGCCGTTTAATTGAATTCTCTACAAAGCTCCTTTCTTCACGAACGTCTGCTGCATTAGCAACAGTTTAATAACTACATCGATGCTGCGAAAACCTCCTATACCAGATCCTGTAAACAAACATTGTGCAGAACAGATTCAAGGGTCTTACCCTCAGCGGTACAAGATGAAGTCTGCAGGTTTTCCATCACAGTAAATCTTTGCTGTTCGTGAAAATTAAACGATTAAAAAGAAAAGCAGCTTCTGCGTGAAAGTGAAGGTAAAGAAAAAATGTGATAGAGAAGGAAGGGGAAGTCCATGTGAACTATGGAAATGAATTTACCGCCTGCTACAGCACGGTTTCTCAGTGAGTTGTTCTCTCAATTTTAGATGATCTGTGTTAGTTAGGTCACAGATGGTTGTCATTGAGTGTTTTGAGTTATGACTCGGAGTGGACGACTTAAAACCTGACTAAAGTCTCTTTAGATCTCTTTACGGAAACAGAAGAAAACACAGAACACTGAACTTTGACTCCAAACTGGCACATTTCCCATACAAGTTTTGGGACTCTTTAAGAAATGAAAACATTTAGTGTAGATGAAGAAACGCTGACGTCTTCTGAGAGGACAAAGGGGCTGGCGAGATTCTGGGGAAATTCCATTATCTTTTCTTTCGGTTTCACTTTGTGCTCAGTCTAAACACAGAACAATGCACAGTGAACTTACTGTTCATTAACGTTTTGTAGCAATACACTGTATGGAAACACTTTGTGACTGTGTTACGCTGTCTGACACAACACAGCCACAAAGTTTCCTCTGAAATGTACTCGTCTCCTGAATGCAAATATCCTCTATCTGTCTCTTGAGCACATACAGCGGACAGTAGTTGCTCATTACAGGAATCCTACAGTTTTAGGTACAGACAGCAAACCTTTTACAGTGAGCAAAGCGAGTTTCAGTGAGTCAAACTGCATTTGTGTGTCTAATAGTGTGTGTCTAAAACACAGAAGCAACAGACTCACTGATTTCAGCTGTCTTTTATATAATAATAAGTCCCTTAAACAGCTGTGACCTCAGCTGGATGGTTACAGACATGCAATAAACTGGGGATGATAATGGGTTGCCTAGCAGTAGCAGCACTCTTTGTGCTGGTTTGGTTGGTTGCGTCTCCATCTCCATCCCCCTCACCCTTCAAGTGGGTTCATGTAGCAGGGTCTACCGGTAAACACAACATCCCTTAGGCATTAGACCTCCACGCCAAGGCAGCAGTAAGATGTGGGAAACTTTTCTTTGCTAAGGCAGCTATCCAGCCATCAGGTTGAGCCTTCAGGTCTTTGGAAAATGCTGATCCCAGGGCTGCACTTTTAGGCCGCCATTAATAAAAATATTTGCACCAAGCTGTCTTCATAGCCGGAGAAAAACATTCCATAAAAAAAAGACCAAACCCAAGCTGACAATAAACAGCTGATTCAAACAATGCAATTCCACAAATAGTCCACATTAACATTCCTTAATGCCAATTTAAACTCACATCAACTCCAGTCTTTAAAGTTTAAACTCACAACATACACCAGTTGCAGCTGGACACGAACAAAGCAGCATGTGTGCATGCATGCAGGGGACACATGCACACAGTCAACCATGTGCATGCACTCTCACAAACCTCACTATTACTATAGGGAGCGATGTGAGAATGCTCTTCATTGACCTTAGCTCTGCATTCAATACCATGCCTGATATCCTAATCAGCTTACTACAAGACTTTGGCCTCCCCATCTTCATCTGCACCTGGATCAAAGACTTCCTCACTAACCGCCCACAGAGAGTCAAAATAGGGTCCCTCACCTCTCTTCCTCCATTACACTAAACGCTGGTATACCTCAAGACTGTGTGCTGACTCCAGTCCTCTACTCCCTTTATGCTTACAGCTGCATGCCAGTCCACTCGTCCAACACCATAATTAAATTTGTTGACTGTTGTTGCGTTCATCACAGAAAGAGATGAGTCAGCATACAGGGATGAATGCTCAGTGAATAATCAGACGCTGAAGACCACAAAGATAAATTAATTGGTACGTGACACCGATCCCACCCCTCGGTGCATAAATGGTTCAGATATTCAAGTTCCTCTGTTTTATGTTGCCATTTTAGTAGTACCTTAATTTCATTCATTTAGCTCAATTCAAAACACTTAAATCTTACCTGCACTGGTTACTGTCCAGTGACCTTGTTAGTGTCCTGCACTTGTATACTATAAAACTGCACTGGGCTACTTATTAGCTGAATGCTAAGATTTTGGATGTACCCAACTTTGGATGTACTATTTTAGGATGACTATATCTTTTCAGACAGCCATGTATTACTTTACAGCATGCACTAAACCCCCAAACCAAGAAGTGAGACCACTTCTGACAACAGTGATCTTAACAGCTGACACTGCAGCAATAGACCCATTGTAAAGATAGTTGTAATACACACACACACACCTACACACACACGCGTACAGAGATTTCTTGATTTATGAAAGAGAATTTGTTTCACTCCCACTAAAATGGAATATTTGTTAAAATGCTCACTGCAGGCCCAAACTGTAAGTCTTGACTCTGGCACCGGAGCTACTGCTGCGTTTAGGTCTCATTGTTATGAGACATAAATTTTTCATTGTCTCTTGAAGGACATTTCTCCTGTCATACACTGTGGATAGATTATTACAGATGACCTGCCTGCCTTTTCATGCCTCCATGATTTTATTCATAGTATAATGAATGAAAGGCAGGAACATGTCTTCTCTGTAGATGTTGCGAGGAGGTCACTCAGTGGGTCCTGATGATTGAAACTCTATGCTTCATTTAACTTAAGTATTTAAATGCAAGTGCAGATATGCTATGGCAAAAATGTTATGAGAGACACTTACAGACCCTGGAGTGTATAACCGCACTATGCTCGACCAAGGACTCCGACCATTAAGATTAATCAGTTACAGCTCCATACTGGGAAGCTGGAGTTAATATGGAGAAAGAGCTTGTTACTGACATGATCCATCGGAGTGGAGCCCAGCTACCATACCTACACCTTGAACAGATCACCAGCCTGTCACAGGGCTAACACATAGAGACAGTACACCATTCGCACTCACGTTCACACCTATGTGCAATTTAGAATTACCAATTAACTTAACCCCACTAAATGCATGTCTTTAGGTAAGAATATTTTATATAAGAACACTTTATAAGATATTATACATACTGTTATACAATCCAAATTGGTTCCTTCATCATATACATGACTTTGGGGATGATGCTACTCAAATTGGAAGGTCTTTGATATCCAATGTGGCTAAAAAGGCTAACTCCTTTGTGCAAGAACAAAACTAAAAGAATATCTTGACAAAGCATGAAAAAAAAGGCTCACTGAATTTTTCTGAGAAGGCTCCGATCTTTCCCAGTTCATCTGTCACAAAGCAGCATTGTTAAAAATGGGAAAACTGGGAATACTGCAGTTTGAGACTAGACATTTAGAGGCATGACGTGTCCTAGTTTTGAAAATGTCTTTTAATCAGGTCGCACACTGTAGTCTGACACTGTGACTACAAGCGGGGATGCTTCAGTGGACGGCTATCGACGTTCAAAGACAGCAAGCTCAGGAAATCTCTCATCAGGGACTCAATTAGAGAAGTGCAGGGATACTAGCATTGACCCACCGTGCAGAAGTGCTGCTGCTGTTTTTAAAGCAGCTGTGTGTCTGTGTGTTTGTGTGTGTTTGTGTGAGGGTGGGGGTGCATTTCCAAAGGGATGCTGAGTGAGCAAGTGAGCGATTAAGAGAGAGGCAGGCAATCTGAGAGTCTTTCTCCTGGGCAACACTTTTTTTTTCAAACCACTGCTGCATCTAGATGAACGTTTATGGAAGAACAGCTGAGCATTATGAGAAGGGAAACAGGCATTAGAGACTAAACACAGACTAAGAAATTAAACATTACAGCCAAATTAAACATATTGTGTACATACTGTACTGTGTTTCACTAAATTTTATTTTTACTCAATTCATGCCAATAAATACCAGGCTATGTAAGTCGGCCCATGGCTTCATTGTGCTATTTCAGAAAAAAAAAGATATTTTGCATTGCTCATGACATAATCAGGCATTGTAATCCATCCACTGGTGTGCTATTTCGAAATACCAAATAAAGTGATAATGTGAAATATTGCTCTGCTACACACATTATATCCTGTTACATGGTGATCACGATCTTATTGGTCGTGACCTTGGAGACCTGGTCCTGCTGGTTGACTCACACATTAGGAGGGTGGTGTTGGAGCCTTCCCATCACCACCCTGCTAACATCAGCAATATGACCAATTCTATGGCATGCAGATATATTCACATATTTTCATGGTTTCATGGTTTTTAGGGGATGTACCACAGCACGATCATCCTTGAAGCTAAACACGATGACACTATTTGTGGGATTTATCAGCATGGACAGAGTATATATCCTACAGGTAAAAAATACACTCACTATCATATAAGCAAACATTTAGATATGTGGACATGGGAAATACGACCTGCTGAAGTTCAAACAAAGGTGATTTAATGACATGGTTATTGGTCCTGGCTGGTGTTGGCTGCTGATCTATTGGAATATTCCACACAACCATCTCTAGGGTTTACAGGGAATTGTTCAAAAAAAGAGAAAATATCCAGTGAGCAGCAGTTCTCTGAGTGAAAATGCCATGTTAATGCCAGAGGTCGAGGAGAATGGCCAGATTGTTTCAAGCTGTTAGGAAGGAAACAGTAAATCAAACAACCACGTTTTAGAACCAAAACATAGAAGACTTGAAAAACGTTACCTGGTCCGATGAGTTTTGATTTCTGCTGCAACATTCGGATGGTGTGGTCAGAATTCGTCATAAACAACATAAAAGGATGAATCCATCCTGCCTTGTATCGACTGTTCAGACAGGTGGTGTAATGGTGTAGGAAATGTTTTCTTGGCACACTTTGGTACAGATGCTACAGCCTACCAGAGTATTGTTGCTGACCACAGTGCATCCATCTTCTGATGGCTGCTTCCAGGCACCAGATCTCAATCAAGAAGAGCACCAGACAAATCTGTCAATATAGGCCAAGTGTCTATTTGGTGTGTATGCCACAAAGAATTAGGACAGTTATGAAAATGAAAGGGCTTCATCCCAGTACCAGCACGGTGTACCTAATGTCTGGTGAGTGTAACCTGCCAGCTTACCTGTGTACCTCTCCCTGTTAGTTGCATTTCCAAAGACTTCTTTTAAATGTGATCCTTGGCCATTAAATAATTTGTAGAAAGTTAAAGCCTTAGAAACACTTTCATTGAAGGACATGATTAAAATTATTTTTCTTTTAACTTGAAGGACAACAGTGGTTTTTGGTGTGGACATTATGAGTGCTGTGTATGTGCTTTTTAACTTTAAGCTTCAAGTCGTCAAACTTCTCGTGGTTAGGGGTTGAGCGTGAATAAATTATACCTTTAATATTTTAAAAATCCTAGCAATGGCATTCAGAGACTGCAAAGTATACTATATTAAACCTATGAGTATGTCATTTAACTCTTAAAGTCTAGTGAAATTACATATAAGGAGAAAGCAGTTGTTCTGTGGAAGGGATTACATACTGAGTCATCAGCACTAGTGATTTCAGAAACTGTTTAGCGTGATCACAACACCTGTTACAGCTGACAGCGCTGATTGCCGTCACACACGTCAATGCTGAAGGTTCAAATCTCTGCCCATAAATCATATTTTGCCACTTTGGTAAAAACATCACACTGGATGTTCTCTGAAAGGCTCTACAAGTTGTCAGAAGCAGTCTGCCCATTAGCCACCGAGAGGAGAGGGGAACGCATGTCACTGATAATCTTTCCTATTACAAGATGATGATTTCTGACAAGTAAAGTACAGAACGCCTTTCATCTTTTCAATTGGTTCCACTCTTGTAAAAGTCTATTTAAACATAATGGAAGATTGAAGATAAAGTAATAATCTCTTTGTGTTTTTTTACATAGTTAAAGTGCATGGCCCTGGACTAGTATTTCTGACATTTCACAGTAACTATCCTCGGTGTGACTCTCAGCTCTTGGTTTCCTGTTTGGAGCTTCTTCCTTTGTCTGTGTGCAAGTGTTCTCTGAACTATAACTATAAATTGACTATATGTCTGAGTTTTTTTTCCTGAAAATCTCTCAGCGAATGCCTTATCAGCCTCCACCAGCCTCTAAATCTGAACACGAATAAGCCGACGAAGGACAGATGTAAAGCATATCATTGCATTCAAAAACAAGAAGAATGTGACTAGAAGTGTGAAAGCTGCTCTCCTGCAATTTGTTGCTGACCGGTGCTGCTTCTAGGGATTCTCAATAATACCCATCATTTCATCTCACCTGACAAAAAGAAAAACCCAGCTCTTCAAAATGCTTCTTTTCATTTTCAGGATCAGAAGAAGTTGCAGTGAATGCAGGGCTTTCTTCCCGAGTGATTCAGACTTCAGACAACTCGCATGAATAGCACATTAGCTGTATGCAATTTATTCAGTTTCAAAAGGTTCGTAGAACGCCGAACCTTTGCGAGTGCACCAGAATATGTTTTTAAACACCTACAGTCTGCAAAAATAGTTCTGGGTCAGTGTTCTGGAAATGAACATCATCACCAACCAGAAGAACGGCAGCCCTGCTGATATTTCGCACCTTTAAGTCTCCTCAAATAGCGCAAGTATTATAAATACTGGGGGCTTTTAAATTGGATGAAAATCTGATAGATGCAGCATAATTGAGTTTTTCATGATTTCAGCAGTTCAGCCTTAGTTTCAGTTTGGACTCATTTGTAGCATACAAATAGCAAAATGCAATTATGTGTACTGGGAAGCGGTGTGCAGGGTATACAGGGACTAAATGAAACCCGAGAACCATAATGGAAAAGGGGCTTGAAGCAACCTCGCAAGTGTTTTGCATGTTTAAGGAGATGCACTTAAGAGCAGAGATATTTATACTGAAAACAATCCATTAAAAGTAAGTGAGATGACCCAGAAGCAAATATATGAAATGAATTTAAATATGCAGCACAATTTTATATCTAAAGAATAAAAAAAATCTATGCATCTGGTTGTTTTTTCCCCTTGTGTTATATCAAAGCCAGGTCTGCGCATCTGTGAATTCAAAGAGACAAGGTGTGAAGAGAACGGAGACGAGCAGAATCACGGTGAACTCTCTGCAACCTCCCAGTTCCTTGCAAGTCGTTTCTATACAGCCGCTCCCACCCATTGATATCAGCGTTTCACGGCTTAAATAATTCAGCAGAAAATCACGACGCTACCTGATTCTCTGCAGATACTGT
>VUQG01008836.1:5707-18043 GCA_015106755.1 Etia nguti | reverse complement strand
GCATATGAGTCTGTACCTATTCTGGAAAAGCTTCCTCTTCAAATTGACTGCCTTGCGGCCTGGGGTGAGTTGTTGACACTTTGGTCCCACGGCTACTCTTTAATTTTGTGACACTGAAATAGTACCCCTGTTTATCGAACTGCAGTCTTAAGTTGTCAAGAAGTCATGAGTTGTTTCGCCACTGAAGGCAGGTAACATTTCAGACTTATGTGAAAATGTTATGTCTGAAATTAACTGACCGCATCCGACTTCCTTACAGAGGACTGGCTGCTTGTAGGAACAAAACCAGGCCATCTCCTTCTGTACCGAATAAAGAAGGATGCAGGTAAGGAGACCAAAGGGGATGTGGTTCCTTATCCATTTGGAGACCTGTTTACCTTTCTGTTGCCCGCTTCAAATACCAATTTAAGTAATTCTGATGAACACATTTCTTTTGATCTTAGGAGGCAACCGGTTTGAGGTCACACTGGAAAAATCCAACAAGAACTTCTCAAAGAAGATTCAGCAGGTATCTGACTTTTTAAGTTGCTTAGCCGCAAATTTAGATCTTAATTAAAATTACTCACCTCTGTTTGTTGACCAGCTTATGTGTGTTTATCTCTTTAACTGTGTTTTTTTTGGGGGGGGTTTCTCCAGCTCTATGTTGTCTCACAGTACAAAATTCTTGTCAGTCTCCTGGGTAAGTTTCTCTCAGCCATACATTTTTGCATTTCATGTAAAGTAAAAACTGGGGGAACCTTGGGCTTGTAAGTGCTTCAAACTAATATCAGTTCTTCATTATCATGACAACTAAACAAACTAATTTAAATGTCCCCACAGAGAACAACATCCATGTCCATGACCTCCTGACCTTCCAGCAGATCACTGTGGTGTCCAAAGCCAAAGGAGCCACACTCTTTGCATGTGACCTGCAGGTCAGTAATAGACCCCTGTTTTCTGCAAATTGGCATGTGGAAGGAGAGGATGGATAAGACCTATCAGCTGTCAATTTTTTCCCAGTGGTGACTTGTGGTATTGCAATTTTAAAAAAAAAAAACCCAAACCAACTATTTTCCCTCAGACTATAATTGTAGAACAGAGGTAGACAGGACTTCCAGCTTGAAACAGGATTAAGTTCTACTCTATTTTATTATATTTTATGAGGTTTTTTTGTGTGATGTCTCAACTATGTGTACAATAGAGCAGCAACCTCCTAGGGAAATGTAGAGGGCTAAAGACTTGGAAGCTAGTCTTGAACTTTTTTTTGGTCTCGCAGTCAAACAGGTTTTTGTTGACGTGAGCTGGTGGTTTCGTTTAATCCGGTATCCAGTTCTCCTTCTGGTAGTGGTATTGTTACTGCAGTCATATTCATGCACACATTGCTTCCCATTACAAATGAAAGCAAAAACAGTTTTTACCTGAGCAGTTGTGTACACTGCTAGACATACACCTGCAAGTTTGTGAACCATTTAAGACAAAAGTGAACTAAATTCTAAGTTTCAAGTTAATTGTGGCCAGGGAAATTTGAGTATAATGGCTTACAAGCAAAACCAAAGCAAACTGAGCATGCCTAGACCATTCATCTTAATTCTGACTGTTTTTAGGAGCCTTTTGAATGTGCTTTCACACAACTCACAAACTTTACAGAAGCAAATTGAGGACCTAGGTAATTCTAATCCTCAGGATTTCATTGCCCTTCATCAGATGGCATCAATACGGGAAGTAAATCTGAGGTTTACCATGGTGCTGCTTACCAACGTGACATTCTAGATTTCTCTTTCAACACTTAACAATAGAAATAAAAAGCGATGTGATTGCTTAGTCCATCTCTACGTGTGTCATCTGCTTCAAGACAACAGTGGGTGTGTTGAAAACAGTAAAGTGGCACACATATGGAGAAGTGACATGAACACAATTTGTATTTAATTGTGCTAAATATGTAAAAACCCTGAACATTTTCTTAGTTTATACAGTAACTGCAATGTAATTATCTTAATATTTTGTCTTGTTTGTTCGTCTGCGCTGCACACATATTTTGCCTCACATTTCCTCTCACGACTTATACATTTTGTCTCCTTTTGTCCTCAGCAAACCAGCTCAGGGGAGGAACAGCTGAGAATGTGTGTTGCAGTGAAAAAGAAACTCCAGCTGTATTACTGGAAGGACAGAGAGTTTCATGAGCTGCAGGTAATGTATACTGGACATGTGACTCACTATAGTATGATTCAAGTTTAACAGTATTTTCCAGTGCTTTGACACATTTAGCCATTTTAATGTTTTCGTTTCGTCTGTCAGGGGGACTTTGCTGCACCAGATATTCCAAAGTCAATGGCTTGGTGTGAAAACTCCATATGTGTTGGTTTCAAGAGAGACTATTACCTCATTCGGGTATGTGTTACAGAAAAGGGGTGCAAGCAGCTTCTTCACTTTTCAACTTACTTGTATGCACTTATAACTTAAAATGATATTTCCAGCCATAATGTGTCTTTTTAAAGTGCGGGAAAAAAAACTGCTTGTCAAAAGAAAAGAAATATCCACAGAAACCTTCATCATATTTCACATCTTCCCTGTTCATCTCTATGCCCAGTTTGTTAAGTAGAAGTTAGACTAATACCTGAAGGTGATCTTTTTACACCACTTTCTAGAAGCAGACAGTTATATAATGAGTTCCTGTCTTCTTTTTTTGTCCTTGACTTTGTGTTTATTTTAAGACTTTTTCCTTTATGCTTCTCTCTTTTGTTTTATCAGCTACATCCAAAAAGTCTGTTAATAATATAGATGTCTCTCCCTAATAGTGTTTTATTGTCTATGTAAAGCACTTTATAACAGGCTCACAGATCATTTTAACACTGCTAGGATATTATAACTTTATTCTGAATCTCACAGACTTACTCAAACTGCATTTGCTGTCAACTAGATGGATGGCCGTGGCTCCATAAAAGAGCTCTTCCCCACTGGGAAACAATTAGAACCTCTGGTTGCCCCACTGGCAGATGGGAAGGTGGCTGTTGGGCAGGATGACCTAACTGTGGTGCTTAATGAAGAGGGAGTGTGCACCCAGAAGTGTGCCCTGAACTGGACAGATATCCCTATAGCCATGGGTAAGAAAAAGACACAACAGCTGATACGCTGTCATTGTATTTTAAGCTTTATGTCTAGTGTAATCAATCAGCTTGTAAAAAGAAAATATATTAAAAATTTGCTGTCAAGTATCCAAGCATGTTAAAAGGGAAAGGAGAGGAAAACCCACACACCACCTCAAGCCCAATCCAAGTCTTTATTTATCTATTTCTGACTCATAATGTTTTTGATATCAATACAAACTGACAGGAAAGTTAAAAGGGCACAAAGCTATCTGCAAACAAGAGCCAAAAATCCTCCCTCAATTCTCTGTGTGGGTTCATCTTCTAGATATCATACAAAGATGTTTTGCCAAAATGTGTAACCCTGGCAGTTGTTTTACCCAAGCGAAAAACAACTGTGTGCACCTTTTGTGTTTTTTCCTCTTGGGCACTTTCATTTCACGGATTATATACAATAAAACCTCAAAGAAATCCAGAGATTTACAGAAACTAAACTCATGCATTTCAATAACATACACTGTTGTTTCCTTAAGTTTACGAATTCCTGAGGGAGAGCATGGATTGTTTTCTTTGAGGACATTGTTTTCTATAAATTTGATTGCTAACATTAACAAACTCGCCCTCCAAAATCCCAGAGCTTCACAGGCAAGATAGAAAAATCTCAGCAGACCAAATAAAGAAACCACAGTACTAAAAAGTTTATTTTCTCGAGGTGACATTTAGCTTTTTTGCTGTGCTCATAAATTCTGCAAAACAGTTGGCTTAAAAAAGATCATATATGGAATGAAAGATTATAGTTGGCGCTGGATCAGTTGACCCTGAAGCATCCATTAGTAATGCTGCTCTACACTGAGGCTTTTTCTCCTCTCACCTCTTTTCACTCCCCAGGTGTTTATATACCACTGCTGCATGTCATTACATTTTTGTCTTCTCGCTGCTACAGTCTGTGTATTTTGTCTTGTATCCCTATCCTTTTTCTCTTATCTTTCCCCCTCCCTGAGGCTGGTACTGCTGGTAGGAGATTTCTTCCTGTTAAAGGGGAGTTTTTTCTTTCCACTGTCACTGAGTCCCTATAGGGTCTTCTCTCTATTACTCTAGGGTCTTCACTTAATGCTGTAAAATGATTTGAGGTGACTATTGTTGTGGTTGGTGCTATAGAAATACATTCTTTTAGAATTCTTTTAGCAAAAGTGTGACCATAATCTGAGAATAATCTCTTTCCTAGTTGTTACATTTTAGGTAAGTCTTTCAGTTCTTGTCTTAATAATGGAGAGCTTAATTAATGAACTTGGTCATGGCAGCATCTGTGTGAAGTTTTCAGATTGTCCGTCTATTGTTTCATGTAAATGAGACTGGTAAAGAAATGTATGTAGCCTGTGTTTTTCTGTAATAATGATAATAATAATAATAATAATACTGATGATGACAATAATGATGATGATGATGATGATGATGTAATAGTAATAGTCTATTCTCTTGTTGCCACAGTGACTGGGCAGGTTTGTTCAGCAGTTTACAGATCAGTCAGACCTGTTGTCTAAATACTGTCATTGTTCTTATCCAGCTGCTGTCTGTCTTCACTTGTCCCCATTCTTCCCTTCCTCCCTCGCTGTCTGTGCTGTGATGCTGTTTTCCACATGTCGGAAGCTTAGTCTTAGATCAGCTTTTTTTAAATCCTGTGACTAAGACACCGTAGGTCTGAGGAACTTTGTGACAGAAGAGATGCAGATGAGCTTGTGCATTGTTTTGAAGGGCCTTTTTTTTTTTTTTCCTGTGCTCACTGGCATGTGGAAAGAAACATTATGAAGGGGAAATGAAGCCTCCAAGCAGTGGTTTCATGCAGTTTGCAATTTCCTCATTTTGAAATAGTCATGATAGTGGCGTTGGCAACCAGCAATAGAGGATGAGGGCTGGTCAGTTTAGAATATTTCTAACAGTGTCCTAACTGCCCAACCGGAAAAGAAGGCCTGGGCTTTTTGCTGTGAGTGTCATCCGTCCCATATCCAACCTGAGGCTTGACTTGATTGCAGTCTGGTTAGATTTCTTCCTGCATAGCCCTAAGGACCAGAATTCTCATCACATAAGTGGCTCCCTGCTTTCAGTATTAATATATTATAGATGTTGTGTGAATGTCTTTTCACCTTTTATCAGATTTGCCCTCTTTATGCCTTTAAACATCATGGCAACTATACTGTTAGCACTGCTTTTGTATTATTAGTTTACAGATGGTCATACTACAAGCAAAATACTATATGGGTTAGCCATTTTCCAAACACTTGCCAAAGATTGGTAACATTTTGATTGATCTGAATATTTATTTATGTTATTTTTTTAATGTTCCCAGAGCACCAGCCTCCCTACATCATAGCAGTTCTTCCTCGGTATGTGGAGATACGGACCTTTGAGCCAAGGCTGCTGGTGCAGAGTGTAGAGCTGCAGAGACCACGCTTCATCACCTCAGCAGGGTGAGGCAGGCTGACTTCTGAAGTTTACTTTTGTGTAGAAGTCTGATCATTTACATCACGATCTGTTGCATTGTCACACCTTGGATTTATGTTTTTTGCAGTGTAAAAATCTGGAGAATGGAGTGGAAACACTGAGTTGTATGCTTCCATACAATCTTACACTAGTTGATTGCTGTGTTGTGTTTTTTCCACATGCTAGAAGATGTAACCTTTCAAATGTATGTTATGATGTATTTTATTTGGGTATAGTAAATGGGTAGATTATTTCTATATTGTATTATTTAATATTAGGAAATTGAATTAGTTGTGAAATATTTTGTATATAATAATAGCAACAAAATGTGTCATTATAAGGCAAAAGATCTTCTTGTGAAGAGGCTCTTTCTGGAAACATAAACATAAAATATTTACTGGTGCAGTACTGTGTAAAAGACTTCAGTGGTATTTGGGGACTTTTGGTAGGTTTGATAATGAATGCTGGCCTTTTCTGATGCTTTCACACTGGCTCCCTTGTATAACATCATTTAACTAACATCCTCGCTTTCATCGGTTCTCCTGGTTTCCATTTCCCATGATAATGATGCCGATAATGGTGGTCCATCCTTTGAAAGAAAAACACTTTTGCTCCAGGCTTTTGTCTCTAATCTTGTTTTCTCCTCTTATCTTATCTTTTACAGGCCAAATATCGTGTATGTTGCCAGCAACCACTTTGTGTGGCGCCTGGTGCCCGTGTCAATAGCCAGCCAGATCCGGCAGCTTCTACAGGACAAACAGTTTGAGCTTGCTCTTCAGCTGGCGGTGAGCAGCAAAACCACTCGCATTACTATTAAAACCCATTATTACATTCCTGAGGATTCAATTTGTGCTTTAGCTCGGAGCATGGGACATTAAAATCACTTATCTTGATTAGGAGCAGCAAGCCGAAACAGTAAAAATGCTCTCAACTTTGGAGTTTATGGTTACCTTATTTTGCAATCTGGCTATCCAGAGACATATCCAGGACTTTTTACTGTAGCGTGATGAATTCGTTGACTTTCTTTTTTTTCCTGCCAGAAGATGAAGGATGACTCAGATGGTGATAAGAAGCAGCAGATACATCACATCCAGAATTTATATGCTTTCAATCTGTTTTGCCAGAAGAGATTTGATGACTCGATGCAGGTGTTTGCCAAACTCGGCACAGGTAGGACTTCTGTCCATCCGCAGGGACACCTTTGCTTGTACTTTCTCACAAACGGCTCAGCAATAATTGCCTATAGCTTAGACGTCTTGAAAATATTTTGAGTTTTCCCATTATGTTCTCTTTTTCTTGACTTAATTACATACCTGTTGCTTACTGTGCATATTGATGGAAGAATTTTATACGCATGATCACTGCATGCCATTACGTCACAATCTTGTGCCTATATGAGAATTTATCATCCTGTGATTCTTGCTCTAATGGGCTTTTAATTTCAGTTTTCAGAACATTGTGTTAAAAACATTTTACTCAAAACATAGTTTCAATCTAGAAGAAGGTAAAAGTTTTAACAGTTATCCTCCTCTGCTCGGCAGATCCTACACACGTGATTGGACTTTATCCAGACTTGCTCCCAGGTGATTACCGGAAACAACTGCACTACCCAAACCCTCTGCCTGCTCTGTCTGGGGCAGAGCTGGAAAAGGCGCATCTCGCTCTTATCGATTACCTCACACAGGTAGGTGTGTGTTTGTGTGTCAGAGAAAAGTGGAAAATCTCATAGAAGTTCAACAACATTTTTGCTTTTAAGGAGGTTTGGTCACTTTTTTTTTTTTTTCTTTTAAACAAACCCTGATTTTATTTTATTTTATTTTTTCCATCCTCACAGAAACGGAGCCACCTTGTGAAACAGCTGAATGACTCTGACCCTTCTACGACGTCTCCTCTCATGGAGGGCACACCCACCATCAAGAGCCGCAAAAAACTCCTGCAGATCATCGATACCACCTTGCTGAAATGTTACCTTCACGTAAGACATATTTAATACTTTTAAGATAAACCTCTTGAGCATAGTTTAAGTTTAAAGAACAGCTTGCTATTGTCAGCAAGCCTAGTCCGAATTTTTATACTTTGCGATACAAGTTATATTGGCTCTGACAAACTTGGCAGGATTCACCATCCGTTTACAGTAAAAGGAAGTGATCTCAAAAGTAAAATTTGTAACTGGTTTAGTCAGCTAAGCAGACAAAACTCTTCAACAAGTGACAGGTGTGTCACCTTCTTTATTAAGATGTTTTAAAAATGTAAACCTGAATGAAATTAATCAACATTTTTCCAGACACTCACTTAAGTTTCACCATATAAACGACAGCAAACAGATTGTAAACATATGGTGTAAAGATGATGCATTAGACATGAACAGGGCTATGTAATGTCACAAAACAATACAAACAAATACAGACATTGTTTCACAAGCACAATACAGCTGCACATCTGATGGAATACAACGCAGGCAAAGCATAATAAAACATGAAGCTGCTTAAATATGCAGTCCTCTGTAAGAAATCACAAACATATTTACAGTACCTAAACTGATCATTGATATTCTTTTAAGACATGTCAGCAACATAAAATACTCAGTGCTTTCCATAAACTAACAAAGAAGGATGGCTCTACTCTGAACGACAATGACTGTGAGCGCAAGTGATTCACTTCCTGTTTCTCACTTGTAGAAACTGGCAGCAACATTAGGCAGCCTGATATGTAGCCATAGGGGTGTGTGTTAAACAGCTAATTGGCAGGTTTAAAGTAACTTAAGACAAACTGGATCACAATTCAAAGCAGTGTTAGTTTGACTGTCATTGAGGCGTGACAGCTGCAGCACTGTGGGTCCGGTGTTGATTGAGTGGAGTAGATACCTGTGAAACCAAAGAAAAATTTGAATTTATTATGCAAACTTAGTTTCAGTCCTCATCTATGGAGAAATAGTAACTCGTGTTGGAGTGTGGGATAAGATGTATGTAAGCAAGTTTCTCTGCTTACTGCTTGGCTTTGCATTAGAAGCTAAACTGTCTGAATTTGCCTTAAAGTCTAAAGCTGGTTTAATTTGAGAACGAAGTGTGTGTTTGGGATGCCAGGAGTACGTGCCAGATTGCTTAAATAATAAATAGCAAGAGAAACAGTGATCTGCTTTTATCCTCAACTCATCCAGACAAACGTGGCCCTGGTGTCCCCCCTCCTTCGTCTGGAGAACAATCATTGTCACATCGAGGAGAGCGAGTATGTCCTGAAGAAGGCTCACAAGTACAGTGAGCTCATTATTCTCTATGAAAAGAAGGGCCTGCACCAGAAAGGTAATTGTCAGGCTGCTGACTTTTAAATCCTAAAATCTCCCAAATTTTCCATGTTAGAGGGGCTTTGTATTATTAGGGTACTTGTTTATTATCTTCTTCTGATAATGATAAATGAGATTGCTGTATTCATTATTGATGTCAGGTAAAATATTTAAAACATTTTCCTTTTCACACACTGAGAAAGCGACCAGTTCTTGTCTTACAAACAGAATATAAAGCATGGATCCTTTCATGTGTATTTGCAGGGAGAGGTTTCTTTGGAATAACAACTTGAATTCCATTTGATTAAGTGTGATTTAGATCGTAATAATTCAAGTGAAATGGACAAGATTTATCCACCTTCAGCTGTGTTTGGCTCCTCTGGAAAACTGGCAGGTGTCACACTCTTGAGTTCAAGTGAGAGTTCAAAGTCGAGTCATTTCTCTCTCAAGCTTGTCGACTTGTTGGTTGGCATTCTCTTTTTAAAACTGGGAATAAGAGAGGAGTGGGATTTTTTTTATTTTTTTCCTGTTGTTTTCCATATTTTTATAATCAAGAAACGAATCTTAAACAATGGCTCGTTGTACACCGAACCTTCACAGTGTTTGCCTTTAGTTGGTTGATGTCCATCTTTGAGAAAATTCAAATTACTGTCAGTGTTTAATACATGCAAGTTAATTTTCTTTTTGTCTCTTTTGACATGATGCGTGTACACTTGTTTAAAATATAAGTGATACTGTGAAACATCTTTTGAAATGAATGTTGTTAGAAGTGGAAATGGAATTGATGAGCTGCAGAGAACAGATATGTCAATCAGCTGAATAATAACTGCCATCACAGTTAAAGTGATTTGTCAGTGTGGTTTATCTGTTGCAGACCTCAGCATGACAACTGAATGCATAATAATAAAATGCAACGAGACATCTGTTTCCAGCTTTGGATGTTGTATTTGGAGTTCGCTATATAAGTGGCAGCTCATTTGATCACAGATCTGCTCTGCTTTTGTCAGCGGTCTTGTCATTACCTCCCAAACACAAAAGCTGTTGTGAGCGGAACCGTTTCAGTATGTTTAAGTTATAAGCTCGTAGCTATATTCTGGTGTGGTTGCACAGATTATCTCAGAGGAGGTTTCCTGCATGAGGTCGACTGGTCATCCTTGTGAATCAGAGCTGCCTTAACGCTCTTTGTTTCTGCTGGTATTCCGTGGCTGTTCTCACAGAGAGTGCGTCTGGTTTTAATTGGCGTGCTGCAGTTTGGGCTTGTGATGTCATGCTGCTGAAGTCTGCCTCTCTCTGCGCCTGCCAATTCAAACCAGCTGTTCCTAAACGCAGATTAACACTTTGCATATGCCTCGACCAATTTCTGTTGATGGAGGACTTATGTAATGCCGAGAACTCCAGAGCAGATCACATCTTGCTACTTTCACTCAGGCAGATCTCCCTTTTGTTCTAGTTCCTCCATTATTCACCTCTGGTTACTTTCTCTCAAACCTGTTTACACTCTCGCAGCTCTGCAGGTGCTGCTCGACCAATCCACCAAGGCCAACTCTCCACTGAAGGGCCATGAGCGAACAGTGCAGTACCTACAAAGACTGGGTAAGGATCAACAGCTGGCTCAAGCCTGTTAAATTTGTTGATGGGATTTTGGAAAATTCTCAGAGAAAACATTCGTGTTGATTGATTATGGATGTTGGATATAACTGATCTGCAGTGATTTGCATGTCTGAGATGAATTACATGGGAGCATTTTTTAAAAATTATATTATTTTTATTATTTCCTTTGTGTCGCTATGAAACTTCTGTACATCTGTACACCGTTTGCTTACAGGGTGTTCAACAGCTGAAATTGCTGTAGTACTCTTTGAATTCCTATGAGGTGAATGAGGTAATGACTAAAACGGTTATAGCGTCTCGTTGTAGAGCCGGATTTATAATGAAATGATTAAAATTCTTTCAGTAGTCTGTGTTTTGACTGTGCTTTAAGAATTTCTTTTGGCATTTGATTGCATTTTTGTTTATTGCAAATGTTATTTTAAACTCAACAACAACCCTCTGAAACTGTGTGGACTCTTCCAGCTTCTTTGGGACAGTTTAAATTGCTTTAATTAGCTGCGTTTAATTATTGGCAATTAAAAAAAAAAAAAAAATGTCCAAAACAATTTTATTTAGTTATTATTATTATTTTCCATTCGCAACAAAATTCTATATGCAGGACACAACAGTAAAACTCATTGGTTGTTTTGTGCAGTATTGAACTTGTTCAGTTGTATAAATGTATTCATGTTATTGCATTGGACTCTAGTCCAACAGTATGTTAATTTTCTTAGAATTAATTATTCCCTGAGGTCACAAATGTTTACAGACTGATTAAAACCTAATGATTTGAGTTGTAAGTTAAACCCACTTAGCAATCTTAAGACCTCTGTGCACACAGGAGCAGAGAATCTGGGTATAATCTTTGAGTTTTCTCCCTGGGTGCTGAAGACTTGTCCTGAAGATGGCCTGAAGGTGGGTACAGACATTTACACGCATTGCCACTACTTTCTTTCTATTACCCAATGGAGTAAAAACCTTTCTTCCTGCACAGATCTTTACAGAAGACCTGACAGAAGTGGAGTCTTTGCCCAGAGACAAGGTGCTGCAGTTTCTAAAGGATGGTTTTAAGGAGCTCGCCATCCCGTATTTGGAGCACATCATTTACGTGTGGGAAGAGAAGGGTCCCGAGTTTCACAATGTGCTAATCCAGCTCTACCTGGGCAGGGTTCAAGTCCTTATGAAGGAGTACCTCAAGTTGCTGCCTAAAGGTATGAGCAAGAATAAACCTGAGTACACTGAGTGTCTGGGCATAAAAAAGTTTTACAGTTAACCATTTTTTTTCCTGTTAGAGTATGAAAGTAAGTTATGTTGTTGGGCACATGTCACATTGATAAATTGTTAGTTAACATACACAATAACCTCCTTTTGCTGTGGAGAAATGTGGAGGAGTGTAATTGTAGCATCAGAGTAGCAGGGTGATATGACCTTGGAGCTTTGAAGGCTTTCCAGCAAACCTGCCCTTTAAAAGTAAACTCAATTTCAAAAAGACTCTTTATTTTTTAATTGTATTTTAGAATTTTCATTTGATTACATTACCGCACTGCATATGGATTCGCTCTGGCTCTTCATGCAGAGAGTATTCTCTCACTGCTGTTGCAAATAAAGTCTGTGTCAGGACTGATTATCAGGTCCATCCATCTCTTACTCTTGAAACACCTTTTAATGTGCCTCCAAGCAGGAATGCTTGTTAATGTGCACTCTGTTTAAAAACAAAAACAAACCCCCCAAAAACTTAAAAACCGCTAATGAAATTAAAAAAAAAAACAACTTATCCTTGGGCTAGCTATTGCTGCATTTCATGATAAAGGGGCAGGGATAGCTCAGTAGGTAAAGTGTTGGCCCCGTGATCGGAAGGTCAGGGGTTCGAGTCCCCTGAACGGCTACCCTGAGGTACCCCTGAGCAAGGTACCGTCCCTGCACGCT
>VUQG01008832.1:1320-14373 GCA_015106755.1 Etia nguti | reverse complement strand
GGGTTATTGTATGCACACGTGTGTGTGTGTGTGTGTGTGTGTGTGTGTGTGTGTGTGTGTGTGTGTGTGTGTGTGTGTGTGCGGGCTGAAATATCGATCACTGGTGCCCATAAGCGCTGAAGACTGGGCACCTGACCCAGTTCTGACGGGAGAGGGTGGGGTGCAGGGATAATCCCCTCGCAGCGGTGGAGCTGTGATGTCACAGTCTTGTGCTCGCCCGTGTGGCAGAGAACAGCGCTGACCTTATTCTGAATGCGATGCGCTGCGTGCCAGCGCTTACGTGGAGGGCTCAGGCTGCCGACACATCAACAAGTCACCAGACACTTTATGAAGCAGGTAGCTCGCCATCAAGTCACATCACCAGCCAAAATGTAAGCCAATGATCGAGCCATCCATCCGGCCAATCAGCCTCCATCTGAGCTAAGCAGGCAGCCAGCTGGCCGGTCAGCGATCCACCGTCCTGCTTTGCCATCTCTGTCCCGAGCTGTCTGGCCTCGGCTCTAAACATAGCAGCAGCAGCAGCAGCGCTGCACACGGCCTCGTTTCCTCAGCTGGAATCCCACAAAATCAGAGCAACAGGCAGCACAGAGCGAGCCTCATGAGCGACCCCGCGCTGACAGACCTGCCTCACACAGCAAAGAAACCCCCACTCCCGACCCGCCCGGTAAAGAAGAGATCAGCATTTGCATCACACTTTCATTTCTCACTGAAATATAAAGAACGACCAGAATAATAAAAGTAATCCAGTCCAACAGCTGCTTTATAGAGCTTACCTTTCTGATTTGTTGTTCGCCCACCTGATGTTGTTAGATGTTTTAAACATTACATACTTGTGGGGACCAACAGCCTTGTGGGGATCCCACAGGTCCCCACAAGTTTGAAGACATTTTTGAGACTCAAAATGTGGTTTCACTGACAGGGTTACAGTTAGGCTATGGTTAGGGTAATGCTTAGGCATTCATTTTTTTATTCAATAAAAGGACTAGATGTTACAACCCCTGATTAGGGTAAGGGGCTAGGGAAAGCATGATGTCAATTAGATGTCCCCACAAGATATGAATACCCGACGTGTGTGTGTGTGTGTGTGTTTGTACTGTATGGGGTATTTTCTTGCACAGTGTTACATCATCCAAAGTGATTTTACTCGTCGGGTCAGTGAGAGTGCATTGTGCTTTCGACTTGAGCTTACCAATCAGTGTCTGTGGGAGTGCGTCCTTAAGTAGCACCGAGGCTGAAGCAATCATAAAACATTTATCTATGAAACTCAAAGCCTGGGTGGAGCAAACTGTGGAAAAGGCAAAAACCAAATAAATAGAGGCAGAATTTGAAAACACAGCTCCCCAGTCTGCTCCGCTTTGATGTCAGGAACCGTTGGAGGTGCAAACTCTCCTCCAGCTCCGATAAAACCATCAGTGTGGCTCACAGGTGACAGGTAATAAGGAAACTCAACTAAATGTATACCACTACTGCAAATTTGCATTCTCCTGCTAAATAATTATAAAATATAACGCAGTGAAAAGAGCTGCACGTTGTGTGATTGGACACAACGTGCAGGAACTTTGTTGTTGTTTTTTCCTGTTATTATAAATCTAAAATCGATCCACTGCCAAAAACAGGAGGTTATTAAAACCTGAGCCTGAACTTGGATCTGTACTCAGGCCCTAGTCTGCAAACGCAAAACTCTGAAAAACACAGTTGTGTGAGTTCAGCTCCACAGACGCTCCACAGAGTCTTACAGCGGGCCTGCGATATTACAGGCTTTATAACTAACAAACAAGTGTCAGTGACGGTGGGGAGGAGGTGCCTTTTAAAAAGCATGAAAGGGGCACGTGTGATTGACCACAAAGGCCACTAGCTGAAAGCCCCCCGCCCATTGTGGTAACGGGTCCTACCATTCTTTATCCAGGTGCTGAAACAGCGCCTGCCAGAAAAATGCCAACAAATGTGGCAGGGTGCCCCGATTGCACGGTGAGTGACACGCTCCGCTGCCCGCCGAGTCCTCGCTGATCCAGCTTTACTTTGCCAGTTTCGGGTAACAATGTCGGAAGAAAATGTATTCTCTGACCAGACTGGATTATTTGCCACCAGACAAGATTCCTCATATCCTCTCCGGCAGCCCGAGTGCTCCTCTGCAGGGACGGGATACCCCGAGAGGAGCCCGTTCCTCTCTTTGGCTCTCAGCAATCAGGCCTACACGGCGGAGTGGCTGGATGGGAGTCACTCCCGAGTCACATTACAGGCCACCTGGAGTTTGCCAAATAGCTCTGAATTTAGTCTGAGAGCAGGAGGAAAAAGAATCTCTGAGGTGATGAGAAAATTCAGGCTCTCCAGCCTGAATGCACGCCTGAGGTCTGGTGAAAACAATGCAGCACTCATCGCTGGAGTAATGATGTCCCTGTGATGGAGCATGTTCAGGCAGGATCTGGGAGACAGGCCAGTGACTGGAGCCAAGCGGGGAGAGGTCCTTGAGAAAAACTTGGTCTGCTGAATCATTTGCTTGCAGTTTATGTCTCACTGTGTCTGCGGGGGTTTTATTCAGACCTGTTTTCGTTCAATCGATCTCCACTGCCTCTTCATTGCTTTTACAAATCAATTTTTGTGCTTTGGTAAGTAAGCACATTCAGTAAAACCCCAAATTCGGAGGCTGAAGATGATGTCATCACTAAACACATGGCAGAAGATATTCAGGGATAGGGGTGTGTTTGCATCCCGTAACATTTCTGTGCTTGAAATAAATGTTAATTTTATCATTAATATATACGCCGCCCTCCCCCCCCCACACGTTCACCTGTTCGTAGCACACCTGAATAGGCTCTCCTGCATATAAGATAACATTAGAGGTAAAAAGTGAGATTCTGTCAGCAGGAGGGGTTGCTGATGGTGTGACTCAGTCCCACACAGCATCACACAGTTAACTTGTGCTGTTACATTTTGTTAATAAAACTGCTTGGTCAGGTTTAGACTGGACACTGGAGAAGGCTCCAGTAATGAGATACGGATGGATGATTAGGTTTGAGTAATAAAAGTTCATGGTTTGGGTTAAAATACAGAAACTGAGTTTGAGTAAAACTCACCAGAAATGACACTTCCATCATTTGACTGTGACCATCTGCTACTTCATGGACTCACCACAAGTTATATTCTATTCTTTTACAGTGACGGTGATGATTTAAGTCACATAAACACTACAAACACTTCTAATGTGCGGTTTTACCTGTAACAGCAGGTACTGTTTCCTGTGACTGCACAATGTACATGGATATGATTATTTAGGCATTTCACTGTAATCTGTCCTCACAAGAGCATAAGATTAAAAATAAATGGAATTACACATGAAGCACACATACAATACTGTGCAAAAGTATTGAGCCACCCCTCATTTCTTTATATTTTGCTTCCTTTGAGTTTTTAAAATTTGTCTTGAGAAACAGTTTTCCAGCTTTCCCAAGCTCTTTTTAAGGTTTTCCTTTGGACATTGGCTGCTTTTCACTCATTTTCACTACAGTCCTTATACCCGCCCATTTTTTAAAGTCAAGACTTAGCAAAAAAACCTTTTTAAATTGTATCTTTGGATACTTTATTACTAGCAGCCTGTCACAAAAACACATCACTGATTCCAATTTCTTTAGCTGGATCTATAAAAAATGCCAAAGATAATACAGTTTGACATAAAATAGTATTTTTGCCCCAACCAGGTGATTCCCAAAGAGCTGTTAGCTAAAAATTTGGCATATCCAGACGATGGTGTGCAGCGGTTCCTTAAAAAAATCTGAAGATGAAAATGAATAACGTGCAAGGCCTAAAAAGCTTCTGAAGCAGATGCATGTGAAATGTATTTACTTAAACAGGAAGACAATCCAGCAGAGACCTGACACAGGGCCTGAGAGATGCATCTGGACCTTCAGCTGATCGTACCTGTATTTCCAGGCAGGTTTGCTCATGTCTCAATAAACCTCCAAACAAAATCGAGAAATAACAGCTGGCTTAAAACTTTTGCACAGTACTGTAACGACCACCCAGAAACATCAAGCTGCCATCACAGGAGTTGTCCTGACAATATAAAGACAAATTTGACTTTGATCAGATTTTTCAAACAACTTCTGCCCAACATTCATGTAACTCTGAAACATAGCGCCTACTTAAACACGACTGCAGGAGACACATTAACTAATGGCAGTGGCCTTATTCATTGTGCCAGAATGCAAACAATTCTCATAAATAGTTTCAGAGTTTTAGTTGTTGACTTGGCCCCCAAATTTCTCAGATCTCAGACCAACCAAGGACCTGTGCAGTGTGCTGTGAGCTACTGTCTGATACTTTGAGACAGGGGTGGGGAACTCCAGGGCCGGTGTCCTGCAGGTTTTAGATCTCACCCTGGATCAATACAACTGAATCAAATGATTAGTTCATTACCAGGCCTCTGGAGAACTTCAAGACATGTTGAGGAGGTAATTTAGCCATTTGAATCAGCTGTGTTGGATCAAAGACACATCTAAAACCGGAGGACTGGAGTTCCCCCACCCCTGATTTAAAGGATCAGCTGCTAAAGCGAAGGCGAGCGACACCACGGGACACCTTCAGGGGTCCGCGGAGTCCCCGCCTCGATGGATCCGAGGTGTTGTGATGGAACGAGGGGAACCTCCGCAAGCTATTTTAAAGTCACGGTGTACATTTGTATTTTAGCAAAGCCGCATCATAACAGAACAGACTGAATTAACAGTTTGCTCTTACCGCGGATGTGCAGACATCTGTCACTGGATTAAATCTGACACGGAAGAAAAACTGATAATGAGAACTGATGATACCGAGGCACAAAGTTATAAAGAGCTATTTTTATGCATCCTAAATGGATTTATGGATGTTGAGCCTTAATGGAAAAAGCTGAACATCGGAGATAATGGCATCACAGGAAAGAGCACGTCGTGCTGCCTGTGAATTCTGGTTTAACAAGGTTAAAACTCTCAGAAGAAAAGATGTGATGTGTCTTGATAAATGCACTGAGTGTAAATGTGATGGTTTAGATTGCTGCAGATACTGGCTTAACAGCATCTGTATCGTTACAGCGGTGTAGGAAATCAATCTTATCTAATGAAAAATAAACCTACTTTATAATTCACTTTTTCAGAAATATAAATATTAAAATGGTCAGGGAGCACAAAAACTGTGTATTTTTACTAATTACTGTAAAATAAAGGGACACACTGTTCATCTAGTTTCTCCTGTTTAAAACTTGAACACCTTAAAAGCTTCCACTTGGCCTGACCTGCTCAGTCTCTCATGGACAGCATCCATGCAACAGCTTTCAGTAGCTTGCAATTCATGTCTGGAATAAACGGACGACTTCAAACGCAAAATTACACACTGCTAAATATCGAAGATGTTGTGTTATCATTTGAGCAGCCGTGCCCGGAGAGCAGCTGCTCCGAGTTCTCTCTAACTGATTGGTTTCTGTTCCCCGCTGAGATGACAAGAACCGAGATTAATAACACAGAGCAACTGTTCTCACGGATAAACACAGAGTAAAAATAAACCGATGAAAACACGCTTTACACACTGCAAACAGCATCCCGTCGCACAATCTCAGGGATGTACGAAAAGCCGATTAGACGATGAACAGGAAATCTACGGGGTAAGGATACTGGGTACCATTCCTAAAATGATCCTGCTTCACGTCACAGTCATCAAAGGCAGTCCCAGCAGTTACACAAAAACAGGACACACTTCTTTGTTGATTACACACACGTGACAAATCCAAGCTGTTTTAATGTCTTGATGCATGCTCAGTCATCCAGGTAAGTAGATCCCAAAAGTTGATTCTTTTCATCTGGACGTTTTCAGTGGGAGAAACGTTTCGTCACTCATCCAGGTGACTTATTCAGTCTCAGCTGACTGCAGGTTTCAAACCTTATGAACAGTACATTTGCACCATGGCTGAAACTAGCACCACTAAATGAACAATGGGCTGTGAGGTCAGTTCCTTGATGAAAACTGACCACTGATCAACAACCACTGATCAAAGACCACTTATCAATGGCCATGAGTGCCATTCACAGAGAGTTGGGGAATGGCTGCAATCACAGCATTGTAAGATGGTGACACATGTACCCTTAGGCCCCCTCCTCGATTCAGAGATGGTCTTTCCCTTTTCACGTAAATGGCCTCCTTGACTCCCCGCTCAAACCAGCGTTCCTCCCTGTCCAGGATGTGTACATCCTCATAATCAATCATCTGTATCTGAGGAGAATAAGTGGGGTCTGTTGCAGTCACACCTGTACGCTGCAGGTTTTCACTGTGACATCTCTGCTGCCGCCGTCCTCTCTGATCCCGGACCAGACCCCAACTGACAAACTCAAAAGTAGAACTCTGTCCTGCAGACATTAGTGCATGACTTGGAGCTCTGTGAAGGCCCCATCAATGCTCAACCACTTGCGCAGGCTTAGCAGCAGCATATGACAACAAGCCACAATCTACTCATATTCCAAGAGCCTGACTTTGCAGTAGAAGAGTTTGACACTGGCCTGCC
Source organism: Etia nguti (assembly GCA_015106755.1). Taxonomy (NCBI): domain Eukaryota; kingdom Metazoa; phylum Chordata; class Actinopteri; order Cichliformes; family Cichlidae; genus Etia; species Etia nguti. The sequence continues at coordinate 7,850 of VUQG01008832.1, read as the reverse complement.
GGTTTCAGGAATCGGTGGATGGATTATTTTTGTTTCTCTTTGCATTCTTGGGGGAAAATAAGGTCGTGTTGCTGCCCACAGAAAAAACCACCTTTCTTTAACTTGTAACTGTCTCCAGTGTGTTTAATACCTGCCACACAGCCTTGGTTTAATGTTACAGGCGGGTCTTGTATTTAAGTTTTCTGGAAACACCGTCTCTAAACTCATTCTCAGCTGAATTTTTGAGGCCACAGCAGCGACACCAAATTTCCCCTGTGAAAATAATCTATGTGCCTGTCAATGAGCTCGCACTGTTCTTCTGAGGAGGCCGGCAGCGTCCAGACGGACAGGAGCAGCAGTCAATATGTAATGATAGCCAGATAATGATGGGCTGGAATTGGAAACAGATCAGCTCTCTGCCTCAGATGTGAGTCACTCAGTATAGGAACACACACTGTACTCAACCTGCACTACACAACAGCAGACGCGAGCAGGAGAGGACACAAACGCAGACAGACGATCGATATGGCTGAGACAGAAAAAGTCACATATGGAGAAATACAAAAATTGAATACTGGGACAGCAGACACCACGTGAGGAGCACGGTTATTAATACCAATGCAATCTAAGTCAGACTTTCTGAAAAGTGGGACTTTACTTTATGGTGATCATTTTTTTATTGGTTCACAGTCTAGGTGGAGATTATTGTTGGCCATGGAGACAGAAACCACCGCAATAATCAACTAAAATAAGACGGGCACAGCCACCACATCACCTGCTGGCTTTAGACTACACATCCTGAAGCCTTTCTCAGAGGTTGCTGCAAACATGCTGACCTATCATCAGAAGCTCTGGTCACGTTTCACCACTGCTGCCAAGCACTGTTCATTTTGATGACTAATAATTTTTCTTTTTTTCTGATGAAAACAAGACAAACAAAACAAAAACAAATACACAAAATCTGTGATGAAATGTATCGGCACTTTTGTCGACGAATAAAAATGAGACGACAATGTTCTGGGGCGACGAGATCCAATCAGAATCAATTAAGTTGTGTAGAGAGGCGGGACCAGTTTGGAAGGGATCCAATCAGAAGTAATCTCCTTGTTCTTGATCTTCCACTGATGAACAAGGTGTGAGGGAGGAAGCTCCTATGTTTGTCATGGAGACGAGAAGAGCACACGTCACGCTTTGTAAACCGTGTGGAGCAACTCTCACCAACCAACTTTGACACTTTTAGTCACTGAATCAACTTCACTTCTACTCTACGCTAATCTTACAATATTTAGTCGACTAAAACTAAAAGAATTTAGATGCCTAAAGTATGATAAAAATTATGATCGTGGTGACTACTCGCCAGTCACTCACTGCTCCTTCAGCCACCTCGCTCTCTGGATATTATCAGGACGTAATCTGATTGGTTAGCAGCCATTTGGGGAAGAACAGTAAACGTCATTTCTCCAGTCACACAGATGGTGAGCATGGATTTTTTAATATCCAAATAAATCAGTGACCACATACATGCAGAATAATCTGCATAAACAGTTTGGATGGTCTAATTATTCCAAGGCTTCAAAGAGCCACAGAAACTGGATTAGTCCACCTAGGATGTCCCCTGTTGATTTCAAGCCCCAGCCTTGCTAATCTGAGCAGAGCTGGTTTCCCAGTGCTTTTTGTCTTTATGCTCAGCTAAATAAATTATAGTAGGAGTCAGACACATCTCTTGGATAAAGCTTCAAGTGGACCTATTCTGCTCACTACCAGCACCATCTTTTGATTCTTAGACATCTAATAATTAAGTTAACTGGGTATAATAGTAATCTAAGCACGATGACACAAATGCATGAACAATTCTTCTCTGAGGAGACTATTCCTAAATGTTGCTTAAATGGAATGTAAAACAGATTTTACATGCGAGTCGAAGCCCAGAGACGAACTGTAATTATTATGCCAGCATTATAAACACTAGAAATCACTGATGTAGACATTTGAAGTTGTTAAAGGATGAGCTACAATTGTGGCCTCAGTTACTCTGGAGTTTAAAACAAAATAACTGTGGAAGCCAAAAGACATATACAACTGAATGTCATCGGCATAGAAATGATTAGAAATATCCTTAATTATTTAATCACATCGGACAAAGGAAGAATGCAGAAAGAAAATAATAATGAACCCACGTTATAACTGCCACTCTCAAAAATTAGATTTCAACAGCGGGTGGGTGACCATTGTATGAGATGACCATATAAGGATATCTCCCTCTATGACATCATATGGAGCCAAATGTAGGAAAACATGGAATAAACTGAGTGTTTAGAGCACTCTGAAGCTTTGGGCTCACAGAGGTTACTGTACATACACTGACCTATTATTATGTTTCACATTCACCACTGGAACAGGAGATATATGACAGGAAGTGAGCAAAAGCAGAACAGGTTTCTTTAACAAGTGTTTATGAGTGAACTGAATCTTTACACCTCTAACATCAGCGTACAGGCAGACACACACACACACACACACACACACACACACACTGACCGGTCTCTCAGGTCGTCCAGGCAGCGCTGCAGATGAACCTCGCCAGCAGTGACCAGAACGTGTTCTCCGGTTTCCTGGATCAGAACCTCGGCACAGGGGTCGGCCTGGTTCAACAAACGCATCCCGCGCACCAGCTGTGGCATCTCGCCTGTCACAAACAAACGAGGTGGAAACACATTCATCGATTCGGCTGTGTGAGCCGTTCACTGGCCGGAACGTCTACACAACGAGGAACAATTCTGCAGTACTGGGAGTGATGGTGTTTTATAGCTAACCCACAAATCTGACTGAACTTAACTGTTATTAATCTCTGTCTCTCTTCCACAGCATGTCTTTATCCTGTCTTTATTTTCTCACCCCAACTGGTCGCAGCAGATGGCCCCGCCCCTCCCTGAGCCTGGTTCTTCCAGAGGTTTCTTCCTGTTAAAAGGGAGTTTTTCCTTCCCACTGTTGGCAAAGTCCTTGCTCATAGGGGGTCATATGATTGTTGGGTTTTTCCTCTGTATGTATTATTGTAGGGTCTACCTTACAACATAAAGCGCCTTGAGGCAACTGTTGTTGTGATTTGGCGCTGTATAAATAAAATTGAATTGAACTGAATGGATCAGAGCAGCAGTGAAGCTCGGCTTTTCGTATGAATCTTACTTTATGAGTCTGGCAGCACCCACATAAAGAGAAGTTTTTCTATGTGGGCTGTGTGGATGTTTTTGACTGGATTAATTTGGGTCCTTCAGACGGCAGACGTGCTCTGAGCTAAAACCTGTCCTGGCCGTCACCGGCCCCTCATGCAGACTGCTGCTTGTGCTGCCAGAGAGTCAAACATTATCAAAGTGAAGTCCTAGTTTCCTGTTCTCTGTGAGTGCTGCTGGCTGTCCCTGCGAAGGTGTTACTTACAGCTGATATCATCTGCCGCAGGAAAAAAGTCATTTAAACTGACAAGATTCTGCTGACTTCAGTGTTTTAATATCTGAATATTAGAAAATGCCTCTCCTTTCGGTTTGTGCAGTGTGATTGGCTGCTGTCAGCTTGATTTATTGTATGAACAGTCCATTGGTTCCCAGTCTCAAGCCAAGAAACTAAAGTACAAGTGACATCTCGAGTCGCCTGTATCAAAGTTTAATTCAAAGTCGTAAAACTTTCATCTTAAATCTGATTCCAGTCCGAGTCATGTGATCACCAGCCCATCGATGTCAGCTGACATTTAGGAAGCTGCTCAGGGGTGTGTGCATGCTGTGACTTGGAGCAGTGAGGAGCCCCTCAATAAAGTTTTGTTCAGTTTGGTGCGGGTTACATTTAAAGTTGACACAAATACACAAATAGGTGGAAATTTGGGCTCAGAAATGTGAACTGGGGCAAATATGGGAGTTTGAAATGTTTCAGCTAAAAAATAAAAGCCGATCGACTCGGTTTCTCTCACACAGCGATTTCTCTCTGACGCCACGATCATCAGAAATGCAGCACAAGCTCATCAGCACCTTTTGAGGGAAGACGGAGGTGCAGAGCCGGACGCTTTGACTTTATACAGAGAGAGAACAAAAAAGGAGAGGACTTTGGAAACAGTCAGCAGAACTGTAGAACTACTTAGTGTTACTGAATTCCAGCTGTTGGTTGGACTTTGGAAGGAAGTACATCTCCCATTGGCTGTTGGGGAATTATATTTCTGGTTTGCAAAACACGCCAACGGCTATATTTGAGTGATTAACATGATGTGAAACTTAGCTTTGTGGTCTGAATACATCATTACAGTTGGACGGACTTCAACCGTGCTCAGAGTTTTTGGTTGATACCAAAATTCAGTGCGTGGGAGTCTCTCACACACACACACACACACACACGTCCAACGAAATGAAAGGAGACAGTATCATGTATCTGTGCATGTTCCGGTTTCACTGAATTAAAAAAAGCAGCAGATTAGTTTAAAATTCATGAACTAACTATATGTGAGAGTGCCTTTGAAGACCTACTTGGATGTTTGGGTTCTATGGCAACCCGGACAATGGGCGTGGCCTCAAAGTTGAGCGGGGTAAAGGGTGGACAGGCGGGTGCGGTTGACAGCGTGGCCGACTTCAAGACATACTCCTCGAGCCCTCCGATACCTGAGAGAGGACAGAGGAACATGTTCAGGGTCAGAGTGTGGAACACATCAGATATGAGGACATCGTACGGCTTGTGGCACCAAATATCCATGCTTTTAATAAAACATTCTTTAAACAGATTCCCCCACGAGCTGGGCTCACCAGAATCACATGATCACCAAATAATCGAGGGGTAAAGGAATCAAAGTTAAAGAAATCGCAGAAGAGAAGAAATTGGAATATTGTTTAGAACAGGAGAAACAACCATGAAGCAGGTGGATTACAGCAGATTCAGTAAAATAAATACATACACATCCTGCTTTTTGCATTTTTAGTAACAAAAGTTTGACTGTGTGTAACAGACGATGCTCTTACAAACGTGACCATCGCACAAAAGTCGTGCTTATAAAGTTACTCCACACCTGTTCAGCAGACTCAACTCAAACAGCTGCTAACAGGATATATAATATTTAATGTTCGTGACCGAAACGAGCTCAGGTACCCGGGATGTTGAGCTGTTCCCATAATTCACTGGAGGAAAATTTTAAAAGGGGTGTTCTGGGTTAACTTTCAACAGTCGTATGACCAAAAGTGTGCACGACTTTAAGACTTTATTTTAAAAAATCCAAAGAAACAGCTGATTCTGAGAGGTCAGGAGGTTAGCACTCGCTGATTTTCAATGCAGTGTGTTTTCACAGTGTAATGCAGAGCCCTGGAATATCAGCATTTAGATCTAATTCTACCCGAATAACTAGAAATATGAGGGAAAAAGTGGTTTTGTTTTATTGAATTGCAGAACACTGGATCCAAGCCTGGTAACAAAAAGTGAGCTTTAATTAAGCTGGAGGGAAAAAAAATGTACAAAATAGCAGGAAACCACAAACTCCAACAAACAAAACGTGATTCCAGGAAAGCACACACGGGACGAGGGAAAGCATGAGAGGACTTTAAATACACAGAGCTGAAGCTAATTAAACACAGGTGACAATAATGATCGGACCACAAACGAAGCAAAGCAGCCAGCGACGCACAAAGAGAGTGATCGCCAAAGTAAAACAGGAAGTGAGAATCAGAGTCGTCTACCAATCAGAGGGTGGGTGGTTCGATTCCCTGGCTGCTCCTGCATGCATGTCTAAGTTTCTTTAAGCCCGCGTTACCCTCGGTGCACCCATGTGAATGTGTGTGTGTGAAACAGGCTTTAAGTAGTCAGTAGAAAAGTGTTACACACTTTAATTGAATAAATTATGGGATTATCCGTTGAGCCCAACAGAAAATATAAGCTGCAAACTGACAAAAGAAAGAAAAAGTAACACAACGTGCTGAGATGTGGCTTCCCTTCAGTCTGAGAGGGTTCTGATGTTCGGTAAAAAACGAGCACATCTGCTTTGGAACAGAAAAGTGAACTTCCTGGATGTGTTTGGAGACACGAGTGCCGTTAGCTTATGTTGCTCTGTCACTAGATCAGCTGCTGATTCGGGTTTAGGTCTGGATTAAAATTCTATTACAAACAAAAGCTTGAACAAACCAAACTTTACTTTGTCACTTTTTAAAATTCACATGTTTACTGAGCTGTTCCTCTGATGTGGGCTCCATATCTGAGCTATGGAAACTGTTTATCACACACAGCTACGAGAATTTAAACTGCTGGACAAACCAAACGTGGCATCATCATGAATACATAATGTAGCTGCGACACTGAGTGACAGAGACCGGGGACTTTACCCAAAACAGACACACAAACAACAACAAGTGTCAGAGATCCACACGGCTGCTCTGGGATCAGCTACAGAAGTCGACGCTTAAGTTTAGCCTCCACTTTGAAAGATGGCTCCGCCCCTTTTTAACTAAAAGGAAATGTTGCCATTAAAACTAATTCCATAAGAATTCAAGAGCTAATTTATGCTCACTGTTCACATGTTGATGTCAACAAGAGAAAAA
>VUQG01008828.1:16880-30004 GCA_015106755.1 Etia nguti | reverse complement strand
CGCACACACATGCACACGCACAGCACACACACACACACACACACACACACACACACACACACACACACACACACACACAGAGGTTGCTGGTGAAGAGAGGTAGGTGATTAACGTTGGAAGACATGAGTCAGAAGGTGGAGTAAGCAGTCTGAATGGTCACAACAAACAGTTCATTCTTCATTCCTGCTAAAAACACAAGGCAAACTGTTCTTGTTGCTGTTGTAGCCGGGCATTAAAAACTCAGTGACAGCAGAGGGCTGGGGACTTGTGCCATTAAAAAAAAAAAGTTCAGCCGAGATGTGGCGCTCTGTGGTCGGGTACTAGCACTGGAACTGGTTATAAAGGACAAGCAGAGTTCAGATGGCTCATGCTCGTTCATGCAAATAGGGGTGGAGGTGAGTGCAATAATTAAGTGCAATAATAAATCACAGACATAAACCCCCCTTACGTTTTTCTTTCAGCCTCTTTCTAAGAGTTTCATCTGGATGAGAGACTAAACAGGACAAGAAATTATAAAGTAAAAACTTGCTCCAATTAAACATCAGGAATGCTGATTTTCAGTGAGGCTTGTGATCTGTCTGGTTTTCCCACCTCTGTCTGTGGGCTCTGCACCGTTCGAGCCGATGGCCTTGAAGCCCGTCTCGTCCTGCAGTCTCCTCATCTCTCCGTCTTTGCCCTCCAGCTGCCGCCTCAGTATGGCTAGTTCCTCCTGTTCACCAGAGGACAACAGTGAGAAGATTTTGCCATACAGACATCACCTCCCCCACTCCAAGTCCAAACAAGCCACAATACAGGGGTTCACAGAGGATGACATGACACACAGGCTGCAGGAGGGTAACGAGTATGAGGGTGATAAGCACTCATCTCTGGAAGTGTTTAGATATTATTAAATATGCAAGCCATTTCCAAAAAGAAAACACCAACATGTTTAAATGGCCAGAGCAGGAGTCAAGCACAGAGACATATCTTGTAAATTTTATAGAGTGGATTAAAAAAAAGGAAATGAGTGGGACAAGTGTAAAAAGGGACAAGAAAGAAGAACTCTGCCAACTCTCAACAAAAACCCAGAATTAAAGCATACTTGTGGTTTAAAAATTAGTATTTGCTAAAATTGGTGCCTAGTAAATGCAGACTTAAGGAAGTGGAGTTTCTGATTGCACTTGACTTAACCATGCATTATAGCAAAATGCAGTGATGCATGGTTAAGTATACTATTTGCAAGAATACATACATTTTTGAGCGTGAAAACAGAATCTAACCAGATTTAATTGTTTTATCCCTCAAATATTAAAAAAAGGAGAAAAAGAAGAAGAAGAGGTGCCAAAGGGAGAGGTCAAAGACTATAATCATACAGCAAGCACAACAATCATCCTGGGAAAAGCCGACCTTCATCGCCTGGAGTTTGTGCTCTTTCCTCTGTTTCTCATACTGCATCTGGCCCATTTTGATTTTCAGGCTAGAAAGCTTGGCCATTAGTGACTAGCAGTAAAGAGACAAGCCACGGAAAGAAGAAGAAAACAGAAATGGGAAGGAGAGAAGATAAAAAGAAATGTTGAATATCTAAATTTCCAGGAAAATGACCACTAAAGCATATTAAAAGTAGGCACCGCTACAAACAACAACAACCCCCAAACAATTTTCTTGTCTGTGTTGTAACAATTAAGGGTCTATCTGATATTTGAACCAGTTTCATTCTGCAACCAAAAACTGAATTCACAGAATTCAAACAGCCATGAAAATCTCTGAATGAGAAGAAAAAAATCCTAAATAACATTAAAAAAATCTTAGATGTTGTTAATGGAATTGGATTAAGAGGCAAACAGGCAACAAACTCTTTGTGACCAGGAGAGAGAGGGGAAAAAAAACAACAGTTAATAACCCCCCCAGCCTCTAACCAACAACCTTCCACTGTAAAGCAATTGCATGAGTTACCTGGCGGAAGGCAACTTGACTCCAAATAACTGCAGTCCTTCTTAGACAATTTGGTAAAGGTTTGTCAATATGTCATCTAATTTATAACACGCCAGTACACTGCAATCAATCAGAGTCACTCTGTTCCAGTGAGTGCAAATAATCTATGATGAGTCTTTTTGCAATTGAGGACTCAACTCAGATGGTTGCATTCTGGTTATATCTCACATAAAAAGGAAGGTTGCTGAACACCAATGTAATTTTGAAGAAGTTAAATCACCATCCTGCAGCAGTGTGTCACCATTCGTGGAGGAACTTTGAAATTTCAGTTTCAAGTTTATGATTTTGTGGCTGGACCCTGAATATAAATAAATTTGTTTAAAGTAAAATTCTGTGTATGTAGACAGCAACAGATTGGCCATATATGTCAACAGATTTGCAATTTTTGCTGATTAATCACAAACACATTGCAAGTTCAAGCCGAATTCCAAAACGTTGGAACTCCTAGTCGAATCATTTGATTTGTTTTCTATTTTCTATTTTGAATAAACACTGTTTCATGAGATTTTCAAATCACTGCATTTAGTTTTTGGTGAGAGGACATTGTCCGGCAATGGAAGGAATATTTCCGAGGATCTCCTTAATCCCACTAGCCCGTCTTCCATAGAGGAAGCAGAGTTTGGGGACGAGGGGGACGACTCATCTATCTCCGGGGGTAAGGTAACTGAGGCAGTTAAACAACTCCCCCCGAGTTCCTGAAGGCTCTGGATTGGCATACTGGGATGGTAATTCCCATCATTAAGAAGGGGGACCGGAGAATTTGCTCTAAGTATAGGGGGAATCACACTCCTCAGCCTCCCCTGGAAAGTCCATGCCACTGTGCTGGAGAGTCCGTTCCATAGTCAAACCTCAGATACAGGGCGAACAATGCGGTTTTCATCCTGGTCGCAGAATAATGGACCAGCTCTTTACCCTCTCGAGGATACTTGAGAGTGCATGGGAGTTTGCCCAACCAGTCTAGATGTGTTTTATGGACTTACAGAAAGTATTCGACCGTGTCCCTAGGGGTGTCCTATGGGAGGTGTATGGGGTGTCTGGCCCATTGCTACGGGACATTCCATATTTATACAACCGTTGCAAAAGCTTGGTCTGCATAGCTGGTAATAAGGCAGACTCGTTTCTGGTTGGTGTTGGGCTCCGCCAGGGCTGCCCTTTTTCACCAATTCTATTTGTAATTTTTATGGACAGAATTTCTAGGTGTAGCCAAGTGGCAGAAAGCTTTCGCTTCAGTGGTCTCAGAATCTCCTCGCCACTTTTCACAGATGATGTGATTAAGTTGTCTTCATCAGGTGATGGCCTCCAGCTCACACTAGAGCGGTTTGGAGCAGAGTGTGAAGCAGCGGGAATGAGAATCAGCACTTCCAAATCTGAGGCCATTGTCCTCAGGCGGAAAGGGGTGGAATGCCCACGCCGGGTCAGGGATGAATTCCTGCCCCCAGTGGAGGAGTTTAAGTATCTCGGGGTCTTGTTCACGAGGGAGGAGAGAATTGAGCAGGAGATCGACAGATAGATTGGTGCTCCGGGTGGAGTGATGCGGTCGTTGTGCTGGTCTGTTGTGGTGAAGAGAGAGTTGAGCGTTAATGCAGAGCTCTCAATTTACCGGTTGGTGTACTTCCTTATCTTCACCTATGGTCACGAGCTTTGGGTAGTGACTGAAAGAACGAGATCGCGGATACAAGGGGGAGAAAAATGAGCTTTCATCGAAGGGTGGCTGGGCTCTTCTTAGAGATAAGGTGAAGAGTTCGGCCATCTGGGAGACGCTTAGAGTAGAGCCGCTGCTCCTCCACATTGAAAGGAGCCAGTTGAGGTGGCTTGGGCATCTGACTAGGATCTCTCCTGGGGGCCTCCTGGGTGAGATGTTCCGGGCATCCTCCACCTGGAGGAAGTCCCAGGGCAGACCCAGGACATGCTGGAGAGATTATATCTCTCAGTTGGCCTGGGAACACCTTGGTGTTTCCCTGGAAAGGGTGGTTATCCGGGGAGAGGGAGGTCTGGGCTTCTCTGCTTAGGCTGCTGCCCCAACAGTGTAACCGAGCCCCAGATAAACAGAAGAAAATAGATGGATGGATAAATAGATTGCATTCAGTTTCCCCCCGCCCCTTCAGATTTTACACAGCATCTGAACTTTTTAGGAATTAGGGTTGTAAATGCCAACTCAACCCCATTTCAATCTAAAACTGACATTGTATTATCACCGTTTTGATGCACCAAAGCCACTCTGGAAATGCCAACTGACTGTGAGTGATCGCAGTCCTCGTCCACATCTGCAAAGGAACCATTTCAAAGGCAACAAGATCGCAAGCTAATTGCATAGTTGCAAAAATTCTGGCTGTGCTGTGGTCTCAAACCACTGTTTTCCCTACTGTGACTATAGCATAATACTAAACAAATAGCAGGTGGGTTGCATGAATAACTTTATCCAGGTAATGAGAGATGTACAGATATTATTTTTTTAGAAGGACATGAAAGAACATTTCAGCTGTTAAGTATTGACTTTAAACAGAATTGTAGCTGTTTTTTTTGTTTGTTTGTTTGTTTTTAAATAATAGTCCTTAAGATACATAAACAGCCAGTAAAGTGCACTGGGATGACTCACCTTAGTAGATTTAAGTTTCTTTTCATACTGTAGTTTTTCAGTCTCCAGTTCAGTCAGTCTGTACCGCAGCTCATTAATTTCGAGAATCAAATCCTGAAAAAAGAAAAAAAAAAGAACACATCACACCTTAAATACTGGAGGATGATTTTTTTCCCCACATTTTTTTGTCCTCTAGATAAAATTTTAAATCAAAGATTCAAAAATGAAATTTAAGTGAATAATTTTAACATCTCATTAACTGCTCCCACCTTGCAAATGTGACTTATATCAGCAAAAAGTTGTATAAAGTGACTACAAATGGATTTGAAAGCAGCGAGTCAGTGCTTCCAATCAGCGGCAGTGATAAAATGAGAGGAAGCTGCTTGTAGAAAAGAAGTGATTTATGTGCTGTGAGGCAGAACATGGACAGCAGCTTTTTGTTCCAGTGGGGTGGAAGAGACAACCGCGCTGCTACAACAATACCATGACGTGTTTGAAAGCTTTCCAGACATTCTGCTCGGTCTATCTGGGAAGCAGAGATCTTCCCATCGCTAGTAAACAAATGACTGACAAAATCTTTATAGAAATTTTGTCTAATAAAGTAAAAAATAAAAAAATAATCCAGTAAATATTACAATAATGTGGGTAAACCTTCAATGGCTAGTTTAGCAAATACTAACAACAAATAAAAATGACTTTGAGACTGATAATAAGACGGGATCCTCTCTCCCCCAAGTTTAAGACAAAATAAACGAGTGTTTCATTATTGTTGAGCGTTTGTGTGTGTTTGCGTGTGTGTGTGTATGAGCATTAAGTGAGATAGAAAAGAAACATTCAGAAACAAAGAGGATTAGTTCACCTCACTGTCCCTAAATCCGTCATCAAAGTCAAGTCTCTCTTTTTGCATACTGTTGAGCTTCAGCTTAAGGTTGGACACTTCAGACATAAGCTCAAGCTTCTGAGTCTCCAGAGCAGTTCTACACAGAAGCTCCTGTAATAACAAAAAATAAACAAACAAACTACCACGTAAACAGCACTGGTAGCACAGGCACAAAAAGTCATCTGAAATACCTCAATGATTAGCAGTTTTAACATGACGCCCCTGTTACACCCACTTGTATACTTAGCACAGCAGTGCACACAGTAGATGTTTACTTGACAGGAGGGCGTGAACTCAGCTCTTCCAGTTGAGAGTCAGTACCACCCAAACACATCTGCCCCATATGTCCATATGCAACTTTCACTTCGGTTTGGGAACAGCTTTCCTCATAGTGTAAGAGAAACACACAAACACACACAGACCTGTTGCAGCATCTCCTCTGTGGCGTTGAGCTTCTCCCTGTGCTCATCCAAACACAAGTCCAGATCCCGAATCTTCTCCCCCTGAGCCTCAACCTGGTCTGTCAGTACACTGACCTGCATGAACACAAGGTAACACATTTTAGAAAGGACAACAAAGCCTGATATTAAGCAATCCGAGGGCCAAGTTATTAAAGAACAACATGTTGATGAGCCAAAGTTATCAGTTCCACTCTTTGTACTATTATAGATTTTTTAGAGTTTCAAGTCAGAAGAGAAATCTCTCTTAGTGTGTCAGGGGCAGGAACAGCTGTAGAATCATGCAATCAACATATGCAGATACCCTGCTCCTAAAAACAGTGAGGGAGAGAACTAAACGAATCTGATCACACTTCAAGTGCAACAAATCTTTTGCATGTGGGGCAGAAACAAAAGCAAGCTTTGAAACCTCTAGTTCTACAATGTTTCAGTTCCTTTCCAGATCCTGGAGAGTCCACCTGTAAATGGATAAATTATACAAACACTGGCTAATAATAACATTAGTAACTAGTAACTTGCCACCCACGGGAACTTCATTAAAAATCAACAAACAAAAATAAATTAAATAATAAAGCATTATGTGACCTATTATTCAGAAATTCGTAGTTTCTTGAAGTTTTCAGAGCTGGGGCAGATTTATTGAGTTAAGGATGTCAGGCAACCCCTGCTGTGCTCCATTTTCACCCTTTAACTCCATTTTGGTTTAAGTACTAGGAGTATTTTCTTAAGTAAGACAATATTTATCCGTAAGGTTTTTTGTGTGTCAAACCCCTGACCTAATTTTTAGAGCACTTCTTTCATTGCTTGATGTTGCTAGGTTGCAAAAATGTTTTCTCCCCCGCCATTGTTTACAGTGTTGATAACTCAAGTCCTGCCCCTTCTTGTTTTTTCTTGTCGATGAGAGGGAGAAGTAACATTGATGAGCTTCACAGGAGTTTTACAGAAAATAGACGGTGGAGGAGATGGTAAAATTATGGAATTACTGCTAGGTAGGTACCTGAAGCACAAGAGACTCCTTATCACTCTCTAGTCGTGAAAGCCTCTCCTGGTAGTGGTCACCTCCACCCAGTGAAATGTGGCCGTTAGACTGCGGGGAGAGAAGAAAAATAGATTATTAGAAGAACTCTACTGAGCCATTTGCAAGGGTATGATAATGTATTCCTCTGCTTTAAAAACAAAACTTCAAGTCTTTAATGTCTACTAATGTTCTCAGCTGAAATTCTTCACATCAAAGTGTCTGAGCAGCTACAACACTTACCCCTGCACAAATAAAACCTTACATGGTTGAAATGGAGAGCTCACATTCAGACTGCTGTACACAGAGTGGGTTACAGCATTACACAAAAACTCTCACTGGCCTGCAGCCAGTCACTGCTCTGATTCCCAAGAAGTCTGCGAGTTTCTTGCTGCACATCAACTGTGACATCAACACAGCTAATCCATCTTGGATTCCTTGGGAACTCAGCAGAAAAGGACAATTGCTCTGTGTTTTCGCTTAGCAAACAAGCCATTTGTGGACTTGGATACAAGACTGTTTGCCCACACTGTTCTGTATTAATACAGCTTTAATGTGGCACACACAACAATCAGAATCAAACCAGCTGTGCTACAGTTTGTTTGATGGACTTCATGCCCAGCCATCACAGGAGAAACTCCTTCCTTGATTACACAACTTACACGGATTTCAAAAACAGAAAATGCAACACGAGCGCTACATTTTGCAACTTATAAAACATTACCAGTAAAAATGGTTTACCCTGAGGCTACAATCTTCTATCAGTTTGCTTTAATTTATAAAGATCTGCTAATAAACTTTATCTCTTTGCATGAATCCAATCAATATTTCTAACATCCACATGTAAGGGTCTTACCATGTGACCATGGAGCCACTCAACCAGACTGTCAGCTGTGGAGTCAGGAATCTGGCATCGTAGACTGTCCCTTTCCTCTGAGTCCATCAACTCTAGGACACTTCTCAGGTCTTCCAAAAGGTGGAGCGCCCGCAAACTACCCATAAAAGGTGACGTAGGTGACTGGCAGTCAAACAAACCATTGGAGTAGTCTATAGCTTTGGAACCTGAGACAAAAGAATCACAACAGGAATAAATATGATAAAATCAGTCCAGAGACAGACTGATGTGTCATCTTATGCTGCATGTGATGTTTGTTGACAACATTTACTGAGTAAAAGTTCTCATCTGCTAGATTACAGAGGACATTGATCATTTTGTGGCTCAGGCACTAACAGTAATTGAAGAACACAATATAATTTTCCAAAATGTTGGGATGCTTTGTAAAATGTAATCAAGTTGTTTAAAGCCAATACTGAATACACAATTTATAAAAATGTTGAAACTGAATAACTGTCATTAAAAAGAAAAAGTGTATGTTAATTTTAGCAAGACATTTTATAAAAGTTGGAACAGGCATGTTTACCACTGTGTTGCATCACCTCTTTTTCTAGCAACATTTTAAGTCTTCGCATGAGGACACCAAAGGCTAGTCGAAGTAAAAAATGTTCCCATTCTTACTTAAAACAGGTTGGGCTCTCTTTACCAGATTTTCTGGAATATTTAGCAAATGGAACCTTCTTATAGACCTTTTCTACTTTAATAAAAGTAGAACCTGGTTTGGCATAATCTTGCTAACATAATCAAAGATCTTAAAGACATCTTCTGGATGGCAGAATACATTGCAAGTAAGCTGCTTGTGCGGCATCAATAGCATCTTCACAGATTTGCATGTTACCCATGTCACAAGCACTAATACACCCCATCACATCAATACTGATTCATCAGACTAAAGAACTTTTTTCCCCTCGACTTTTCCTCATTTCATGTCAAATGATGTCGTGCCAAGTCATTTGTGTTAAATTAGTAATAGCATTCAAATGATTTCCTGAGATTTGTTTTTAGTCATATTTCAGACAGTGACACCACCTTTTGGAAATACAGTTGTGCACGCAATAGGTATCACATTTCTAAAAATTATAACACCGCACTATAGAAAAAAAGGTCAATTTATACACAATAGAAGATGATATACAAATACCAGCATTGTAACATTACTCGGGACAGGTGAACAGACATCAGGGCATAGACCCACTCACTTAAATGCATATAGGTGATTTGATGAGTTTTACATAGGTAAACAGATAAAAATAAAAAAAGGAAGAAAGAAAGAAACCAAAAAAAAGTTAAATGATGCTATCAGACTGACCTTTTTCACTTGGATTCTTTTATTGTTAAAGACTGATAAATACGTGGGGTGGGGTGGGGTAGAAAAAGTTTAAGAATCACTGGTTTAGAGTTACACAGCCTCAAAGCGCAAAAAATAAAGGCTAGATGGAGCACAAGATATCACATGACAGCTTGAATGTCAGCTGTGCAACAAGGCATAACAAGACACCAGATAAGGGCTTATCAATGTTGACTCAACCTGGAAGACCTGCAGAGACTTTGTTGCTTTAGGCTTTCACAAGTATTAAAAGTCATGGTTAAATATTGCGCTGATGCTTTTTAATGGGAGAGGTTTACCTGCTATAATTCCATCCATCTGCTCAAGAGCAGCAGCCAACATGTCGCTGGCATCAGACATCATCTTCAGTCACTGACAAACCTATAAAGAGCAATAAAACCAGGTTAAAGGGTTAGTCCTAAAACACAGTTAATATGTTTTAAAAATACATTCAAGAGAAACAATATTAGCATCACAAAAGGAACAACTATTTTTTAAAACTACAGGTCAGTTCATATTTCAACTTACAGGTTACAGATTTTTTTATTTATTTATTTTTTTTAAAAACATGCCTGCTGACTTGCTCATGAACATAAAATAAACTGTTATTGTTATTGTTATGTATCTTCAGTTCACTCTTGAACGGAAAGATCTTTGAATGTAACAGCTTAAACCAGGCATAAATTTTAAAAACTTGTTCAAGACACAAAAAACAAAATGAAACAAAATAAAATTTCCTGATTGGCAGAGGCAAATCAAAATTTTGAGATACCCAATTGAGATAATAATTACAAATTTGGACTTATGGACAGCAGCAAAGGCAGAAACCTAACTCACAGCTCCACCATGCTGCCGGAAGATAAAAATTGTGTAGTTTGATCTGATGTTATGCATATTTTGATGTGCCAATTGTTTCTGTCACGGCTAAGCACATTAATTTTTCACAACTTAAAAAAAAATACATGAAAAAAAAATATTTAAAAACTGCAGCCAAATCTCTTTTACACACGTGCTGTGTTATGAGGAGAAGGCTAAATCTGATAGCAGACTGCTTGCTTGGATCAAGGCCTTCTCTGCTTTTTTTAAAAGTAATTTTGTGTATCATTAAACATGAATTTAGCTGCAATACTGTTGGGTTTCTTTGAGCCATGAATTCAGAGTCTGTAACAGCTGGTAAAACACTATAATTCTTCGTAGGGTTTGACTGTATAAAAATAAGTCAGTTTGTGCATGGTTATATGATAGCAAGGCATCTCTGGCAGCTTAAAAAAAACAAAAACAAACAAACAAAAAAAAAGCCCCCCCCCTCCAAAAAAAAACCAAACAAACATGTGCTTTGTTGAGTTCCTCGTTCTTTAACTCAGTGCTGAAGAGTTCTCATGTATACTTTTTAAAACTAATGAATGCCACACTTATAATATTAAATTAAACCAATAGCTAAAACACTGGCATTCTGAATGTCCTATCAACAGGACAGTGGGAACTTTGTTTGGGTTGAAATAAAGATGCATTTTTGTGTCCCAGCCTTGGAGATTTGCCCAAACAACACAGCAGCCCCTTTCTCTTCTGATGTTCAAAAGACTCTGCTGTATATTTGTACATGTTTAAGCATGCAAATAGAGATGTTCATGTGCACACAAACACACACTGACAACTCTTCCTTTAGTCAGCTACCTTCAATCCTGGGAGTGCCCAGCACTGGGACGTTCCACCATTTTCAGACTTTATGGAAACCACCCACAGACTGAGCACTGTTATTTAAGCATTTCTGTGGTCACAGTTTCCATTATGTGTAAAAGAAGCATGTACTAAAACACAAGACTCGTCACAACACACAGCAGACTGAGAGGAGATGAGTACCCAGCATGCCATTGGTCCACAGTAAAGTGCTGAGTGGTTTCCAACAGTAAAATCCTGAATGTGTGTAAAAATGCTTCTCTCAAGCGGCCAACAGTAGCTGCTTACTACACATTTTCCAAAAGACATGACATTTAGAAAAGGCAGGGCAGAATTCTAGAATTTTACAATGTAATTTTACAATGGAAGGACGAGGGCTGGTATACAAATATTTATGCACCTATGTCCATAAATATTTCATGCCTGTGTGTAGACACCCTGAAAGGCCAATTGCGACCCATTAGGAACCCTGCAAGGGATGACCTTTGAATGTTTGTCAGCTAAAATCTAAACTAAATCAACTATTTGATTAATTATACAAATCATGCTAGTTTATATAAGAATTTGGTTTGCTAATAAGCAGCGCAAATTCAAAAGTAGATATAATTTAGAGGCTAGAACTAAGAAACAGTTGCCATAATATCAACTACAGTAGTGTGCAGGCGTACTACTTTTTTACTTTTTAAATTTTAATTATGCTCTCTTGTTAACACAGTTATAACATCAGAGCCGTCTTTGGATCCTTTGATTGGTTAACATCCTTGCAAGATTTGTTTTGGCTGTTGTTCACAGTATACTGCTCAGTGCATGGTCAAGCTGTTCAAGTGACACTTTGACGAAGTTGGCTTTCATTCACTTTGCTTTAGCAAGCAGATAAGCAGTTTAGAAATTAGCAAATTAGAACAGGTTTTCAATATTGTAGTTTTTAAAAACAGAAAAGTAAAATCTAAGATGTTAAGAGTCTGCTGATAATGTGAATGTTGTTAGCATCATGATGTGAAACCTGAACCATGAGACTACATCTGCCCATATCTACTGCCAGTGCCGAGTGCTCCCTTAACAGTTTCTGACGCTTTAATCCTCATCTCAGGGATATGATAACCAACAAAGGACAGAGTGGACTGATGAACATCCATCATTCAGCTGATGCCATTTTACAGAGTTTTACAAAGAGCCAACAAAATTACCTCCAACTGGTAGTAAAAAAATTAATTAAAAAATTAAAAATTAAAGTTATTGTCTCTGTTTGTGTACTGTAGCAGCTTGGTTTGGTCTTTGAGCTTGTTTTGATGAAGTTCTCCGGGCTAAAACAAATATAGATGAAATTATATTATGATACTGAAATGTTTACCTGGCTGCTGGTCTGCTGTTTGATTCCAGGCTCATTAAAGTTTTATGGGTATGTGCTATTGGTGAGGTTAGTGCAACTTTGAGAAAAGAAAGAGAAAAAAAAAGCACATCCTGCCAGCACCGCTTGAAATGCATAAACTACAAACAGATTGAGGGAAGGCTTTTATTGTGGCGATATCTCAGCATTTCAGCAGCCAGCACAGAGTTTGGATCATGATGAGACAAAACTGGAATCCAGACCTGCAGGGCATCCCCTTCAAAAGCCTGAGTCAGCTTTTCTATCACAGCAGAAAAGCAAATATGGGTAAGGTTAGCACATGGCCTTTAGCAAACATACTTCAAACACCAGCCCAAGACCAGACATGCTGCTCTGAAACCTGCTAATGAGTGCAAACAGCCTTCTGAGCACTTCCACAGCTTCATCCTGGATGTAGGATGGACACAGCAAAGAGAATTCCTAATTACAGGGACATGCACTCTTTCCTCAAGTCCCAGGAAGCCTCCATGTTGCTTTAGTTATGTGTAAACATAAGATGGTTGTCTAGAAAGCAGCCAAGGTAACAGTCTATGCCGTTTTTTTTTTAAGGTCTGGGACAAGCGATTGTTTTGAATTACAAAATAAGTGTTCATTAAATGTCATAATTTTCCACATTTGAAAGAGACAGGTACATATTATATGTGACAAACTGTAACAAAGCCTTATAAATCTAGATTTATTTACAGTAAATGTTTAACTTCAATCTGTTATTCATTTTAGCGCCCGTGCACTTTTATTTAATGATGCATGTAAAGCATCTGTCCAAGGCTGCTATCAAAGGAGACATCTCAAAAGTCCCAATGAGCAAGCATCGCTCTCAGAGTCCCTCTGTCTGCCTGTCTATAAGCACCACTTACACCAGCCATAAGACAAACAGAGAGCTCTATTGTTCATCATAGTGGTTTGTTTTGACTGAGCTGCATAAGCACACAAAGACTG
>VUQG01008823.1:4597-15251 GCA_015106755.1 Etia nguti | reverse complement strand
TTTTGCTGTTTTGTTTTATTCTATTGTTCTTAACTTATTTACTGTACAGCACTTTGGTCCTGTGCTGGCTATTTTAAAGTTCTTTATGAATAAATTTGGATTGGATTGGATTGGAACTAGCTTCTGTCTTCTATCTTAGCAATAAGATGAGTGGAAATCCTTCATGAATACTAGTTGAAAACTTTTTCTAAATTGCAGACAAAGTTTTTCTGATGACATCACAGAGAAAATGATCCCAGTGAGTTTGCGATGTAATTGGCTTATGCATACCACGTGACATTAATGAGTCTGATTCATCCAGTCATTGATATGTGTTTAATTATCAGAGGTAGGGCACATGCTTTGCGAAAGTGTGAATAAAGTTTCCCTCTGTGTCATGAACGATGAAGAATCTCAAACTCCTGCGCTACTCGCCAGACACCCGCTTCAGTTGTTATCAGTCCATTCAATGGGCGTTACTAGTGGAAATCAGCCCCATAGATATGGGCCAGTAGGGCTTTAACAGGAGGTAGTGTGTACAGGTAAGACCATTTAAATGGACAGCATTAACAAAGTGACTATGAAAAGTCAATAATTTTATTTCAGTTGTCTGGAGTAATACAACGATGGAGAGATGGTGGTGTTTCCTGAGAAGAACTACCAGAGTCACAAAGGGCACGAGTCAATCTGACCACCTTGACTTCCTGACTGATGCTCTTCTGCAGTGTATAAAGGAAATCAGCTGACCAAGGTTTGTCCGGTGCTGTGTTATGAAATGTATATTTTACATCTTCTTACAGATATTTTTTTCTTACCCTCTGCTGGAGGTTTCTTCCTGTTAAAAGGGAGGTTTTCCTTCCCACTGTCACCAAATGCTTGCTCATAGGGGGTCATATGATTGTTGGGTTTTTCTCTGTATGTATTATTGTAGGGTCTACCTTACAATATAAAGCGCCTTGAGGCAACTGTTGTTGGCGCTATATAAATAAAATTGAATTGAATAGAGAAATGGAATAAAAGGGAGATATTGTCACTGTTTTACTCAATTCATTAGACAATCTTTAATAATATTTATTTGCCTGGATATTTTAGGAGTGTTTTTCTGAACATGGAGAAAAAAGATGAAAGAAACTGATTTGAATTTCCCGTCTCCTGCTACAGATGATCACTGTGACCTCAGAGGCCAACTGGTCTGCAAAGCTGGAACTGGAGTGAGGGAGACAGCAGTCTTCATCCAGCTTCAATGAAAACATCCAGGTAAAGTGACGTGGATCAGTGGATAAACTTGTCTCGGCTTTCAAATGAGATTCTCTTAGAGAGAGACTACCTGAGCCATTTTAGCCTTAAATTATAGTTATAGTTTTTAAAGGACAAAAATTAACATTCAACTTTGACTGTAATACAGACAAAGAATTGCATGTGTGTTTTCAAACTATTCCTCAGATGGACAAGATGTCGCTGTTAGACTGTCAACCAGCCAACTTCAACAAAGAACACAGCAGCATTCAGTGATCACCACAGATGAGCGCGTTCCTGTAACATTCGGCATCTGCTCCCTGTTGGCCTGTCTGCTGTCTGCTTCTGCTTTTGGTAAGTATGAGTATCATGCGCATGTTTGTGACTCAGACACTTTATATTCTGTATGTGTTTTCATCTTTACCAGCCACACTCTAACTGCATTTAAGAAAACTGAGACTCAGTGTCTCAGTTTTTTAGTCACTGAGACTTTTTCAGACACTTTACATACTGTATATACTCTCCTGCTTCCCTTTTGTTCCCTCCCACACCGCTTAAAGTTTTTCAGTGTCTGGTTCTTTTTTACTTCTGTATGTTGACCCTGTAGACTGTTTAATGGACTGCTTGTCTTTCTGTTTGTAACCACTGCCTAATTTTGACTAAAGATTTGGATTTTTGACTTTAATGCAGCCTCAGCATGTTCTCCCTTTGTGTCCTCTTCCTCTGTGAATGTGTTACATGTGTCACAGATGTGTTCATTTTAACAACATGGCACATTTGAGAAAGGAGATTCAGATTATTACAGTGGTTTTATTTTACTCATCATATTGGCACTAGGACTGTAACAACATGAAATTTTCACTAATTTACAAAGTCAAATTATAATTATAATTATGTTGGAAAAGGAGAAAGAAATAAGCACAACTGTTCATGTTTTACAGTTTTATTTGTTAAGAGAATGATGAACTTTACATTTTGTATCTAATCAAAGAGAGTTTGATAAGACTGTTTCATTCCTTTGCCGTATGAGAGCTGGGGTAAACACATCCTGACAATCATGGTTGAGGAAATTTCAGTTAAATCTTGAAACAGTACATACAGCTAGAAATGGGATCAGATAAATCTTTGCATAGTCAAAAGCAGATACCTCCTGTGTTCAGTCCATCATATTAAAAGAAGAAACTACTGCATGCTCCATGTGCTTTTGGCATACACTTCATAGTCAAGCAGCCCAGTCTCATGAACAAAAATATCTCTAATGTAGATGTGTACAATGTAGTGTAAGCATTAAAAGATCATAAATGAAACAGTAACATTCATGTAAAATTAGGTTTGATGAAAATGAACAGGCACTTTACAGATTTTTAAAGAAAGGATCTGAAAACAACACTTTTTAAAACAGTATCTTTGGGTGTAGGTGGTCATCAAAGTAGAAAACAGAACTGAACAATTTTCAATAACAAACCCTAGAATGCACTAATATTACACATCTCCCAACAACAATACATATTTCAAAGTTTTTGATCAGTGTATTGAATGTTGCAGTGAGGATACATGTTGCTTTTTAAACCACATGCAGTGTGTGACCATGATTGGCGCACTGTGGACTGCGACCATGAACGCCACTTCAGGAGAAACAGCACGAGTTGCTTTGATCTACCAAAAGGAAAAAGCAGAATATCTGAGGTGAAACCAATCAGGTGAAATAATTAAGATATAAACAATAATTCAATGCAATGTCTCAGGTAGCTTAGTCTGGTACAACCATTGATATAAGCTCAGTACAAGTAACACTTTGTGTCAGGGAACTCCTGTGTGGGAACTGGTGACGTTTACGGGTGTGATTTTTTTTACTCAATTAACTTCCAAAGAAGAAGAAAATGAAGAAAGAAATGTCAGGTTGGTGTAGACTGGTTAGGTGCATGTGGTCCCCTGTTGTCTTTAACTAAATGAGTTAACTAACTTTGTGGCTGGGCTGTATGTCGGGTTACATCATGTGATTTTGGACAGGAGTACATGTCCCCTGTAAGGCTTAGTAAGTTTCTCCAAGGTGTTTAGCTGCCAGTGAACGTGAGTAGAGCTTCTAGCTCGGAAGCACATCTGTGGCTGTGCGGGCTGACAGTTTTTTGGTTGATCTTTTTACTTTTATTAAATCCCATCACCTGATGTCTAGTGTCAAAGGATATCAACCTGTAAAAGCTGTTTACAATCATAATTTTTTATAAGACTAATTGTAAATAAATTCAAACAAGTGATACTTTCTCTTTGTGTCGAATATCATCACTGTGACTTCTTAGATTGTAAACTTATGTAAACTGTCCTGTGATAACAAAAAAAAAACCTTTTCAGTACACGGCCTAAATTTCTTCCCCGACTTCTTCTGAAGTTCATCAGCTTTGTCTGCTGGTTTGAAGACAATAAACCACAAAAGAAGAGTATTTAGTTGTTTTATCTCCATCATGCAGCTCCAATGTGTCGTGTAGTGGCGTTTAATAGCCATACTTATTCCTCTCCTGTGTCAGTAGGATTGTACTGTGAGGAATGCTTATGTAATATGATAACAGACATGTTGGTCGTACATCTTTAAAACATAAATAGCAGGACTGATAGATACTGAATTTACTAAATAGCTGGATGAACATAAAAATTATGTCCATCGTTGCAAATGATGATAAGAGTCACTAGAATAACATTCACCTAGTCACTTAAAGGACATTTAAGAACGTCTTTTAAGTGGCAGAACAAATGAACAAACTGCTAATCACTTACTTGAGATGAAATCTGCTCAGCTACTTTGAAAATAGCTTCTAACTGGTTCTTCCTTTAACAGGATGGCTTCTCGGGGGTAAGACCATCATGCAGTCCAGAAACCTTTATGGTTCTGCTTTGATTCAACAGGAACTGATGGGGAAGCCTTTCAGTCCCTCCAGCCTCCTCTGAACGACACAGGCATAAACACACAAACATGCACTCACATGTTGCACAGTCTTCCAGCTTGATCATTTTGATTTTCTCATCCTGTGGACAACAACATACATGGATGCAGATATGTTGTTAACTTTTGTAATGTTTATTTATTTAACATATCCAGCTCCAGCCCCACTGCAATCCTGAACTGGATAACTACTAACTGGTTTTCCTTGGATACTCCGGTTTCTTCCCACAACACAAAAACACAAAACATAGGCTAATTGGCACAGCTAAATTTCCCTAAATGAACAATAAAAAATAAATTGGCAAACAAACTTGCTGAATATGCCTGCTTCTTTCAATAACTACAACTGTAAAGCCTATTTATCTATAAGCTTGAAACCTGTGTTAGAGTTAGTGTTAGGAGTGTGTAGTAATAATAATAATAATAATAATCGTCTTGTCATTTGCTAAAGTTACAAGTGTACTTTCAGGGTGTAGCACTGCGGGGAAGAAAGACACGTTTTTGGGAATTATGGGGATGGTGCAGCATTTCCAACTTTTCAGCGGCCTCTAGAAATGATATCAGTGATGATGTTACTCTGGTTGATAAACATGGATTTGTCACATTAGCTGTCATAAAGATGGAGCTGCTGTTTAAACTCCATAGGAAAGATACAAATGTGGTTCACAGAGATGACAGCTGCATCCAAATGGGATTTCCAATTTCTTATGTCCTGTCCTCTCAATGCTTCTGCTGATTATTATTATTTCTCCCATTTCTGAATCCAGACAACAACAGAGAACATCTGGGGAAACTGTGCCTGTACAGTTTTTGGGATCTTCCTCACATCGTTTCCTGTGATTTCCTTGTTGCTGTGTCTGTCTCTTTCTTCAGTGTCAGTGTTCACTGATGAGTTCCAGCCTCAGTGTTCAATCAGCCTGCATGCCTGAGATTCATCCATTCATCAGCTTCCTGCAGGAGTCAAACCTCGACTGTCCTCATCACCCTGTGACAGATTTTCCATTAACATGTTACTAACACAACTGCCTTTACTATGAAGCAGGATTTCATCTTAACCCTGGGTTTACCCTGCATTTTCTGTGTTTCAAAGGTGTATCCCTTCTTACCAGCACATATCATAACTTATACTGCCAAATTAGCCGGATTTTGGGCAGGTAATGTTTTAGATAAGACACCAACAGGTATGAAATCACTGTCTACTGACCAATCATTTCTCTGGAAAATAGCATCACCATTCCTGCAATAACATGTCAACTCTTTTTGTTTCCTCATTGAGCATCAGTAATAAAATATTCTTTTGTTTACCTACTGGTTGAAAACAGTTTTACAACAGTTCTATTCCATAAACGTTAATATGAGTCTAACATAGAGCACCTATGAGTGTTGCCAGAAGATACAAAGTTGGAGAAAATAGCTTGTGAACAGACTTTTCAAATCAGTCTAATAGAGAAGTTCAAAAATGAGGGAGAGAATTAGGGGATAAGGTAGCTCATGAGGTAGAGGAGGTCAGGTGGAAGGTTGGTGGTTCGATCCCAAAGTGTCTTTGGGTAAGAAACCGAACCCAAAGTTGCCCTCCCATTCATTCATAGGAGAGCAAATGTGTGTGAATGTTAGATAGAAAAGCACTTGGATGTAAAAAATAAATAAATAGAAGAATAAATTGTATAAAGTTATTTTAATGCACCAGTGAAGTAGAGAAGTGCTGTATAAGAACCAGTCGATTTACCATTTAACCAGGGCAGACAAATTAACATGCTGAAAGGAACAACTAGTTAGTAGTTAAATCTGGTTTTATAGATAAACTTATGAGTTTTTAGGCAAGCAGCACAGTGGTGCGGTAATTAACACTGTAGCCTTACATCAAGAAGGCCCTGAGTTTGATTCCACCACCTGGCTGGGGCATTTCTGTGTGGAGTCTGCTCCCCCACCCCTGTGACCCTGACAAAGACAAGCAGAAGAGAATGGATGGATGTCTGCTGTAGAGGTGCAACCAGTTAACAGGTAAGTGAGCAAACAGATGAATATTCAAAGTCCAATTTCAAGTAGACTGAGAAAAATAGAGAAGCCACAGAGAAAGGACACTGAAATGGCGTGAAGCTCACACCAGTGTACTCCTGGGAGAGGAGAGGAGAACAGTGTCTGACAAGAGTTTCTTCAGAGTTTAATTCTCAAAGAAATCAAACCTCAAAGCTACATCTCACACTATGTAAGCATCAGTCAGCATGTTAAAGTTCATGGCAATACAATGAGGTGAGTTATGTCAAAAAATGTGTCCAATTGCAGGACAGTCCTAATACTCCCTAATACACCATCATTATAACCTACACAAACAGAGCATTTTTGAAGAAGTGTGTATTGCCCTGCACATATTTTGCACACTGCCTATGACTTGCAGGCGGTGAGAGTTTTCAGTAAGCTAAATCAGATTAAAACCAATTTGAGTTTCACTCAGTCTCAAGACAGACACATTTTAGGCAGCTACACTTTGTTTGAAAATTGATATCCAAAAGATTATTTAAGTTATATTTGCCAATGCATTAATAATAATGTATACTTTATTGATCCCCATGGGGAAATTCCTCTCTGCATTTAACCCATTCACTCAGTGAAGCAGTGGGCTGCCATTGGGCGCCCGGGGAGCAGCGTGTAGGGACGGTACCTTGCTCAGGGGTACCTCAGGGTAGCCGTTCAGGGGAATCGAACCCCTGACCTTCCGATCACAGGGCCAACACTTTACCTACTGAGCTATCCCTTATATTATCAATAAGAACTTTTAAGTAGCTTGTATAAGGTAAACCTTATGCAACCTGTTGCAAGACCTTGGTCTGCACAGCTGGCAATAAGTTGGACTTGTTTCCGGTGGGTGTTGGGTGTCAGGGCTGCCTTTTGTCACCGAGTCCGTTCATAATTTTTATGGAGTGAATTTCTAGGTGTAGCCAAGTGACAGAAGGGTTCCACTTGGGTGGTCTCAGAATCTCATCTCTTCTTTTTTGCATATGATGTGGCTCTGTTGGCTTCATCAGGTGACGGCCTCTAACTCACACTGGTGCAGCGAGAATGAGAATCAGCATCTCCAAATCTGAGGCCATGGTCCTCAGCTGGAAAAGGGTGGAGTGCTCACTCCAGGTCAGGGACAAGTTCCTGCCCCAAGTGGAGGAGTTTAAGTATCTCAGGGTCTTGTTCATAAGTAACAGGAGAAGGAGAAGAAGCTCGACGGATGGACTGGTGCTGCGGCTGCAGTGATGTGGACGCTGTATCGGTCTGTCGTGGTGAAGAGAGAGCTGAGAGTAAAAGAGAAGCTCTCAATTTACCAGTCAGTCTACATCCTTAACCTCACCTATGGTCATGAGCTGTGGGTAGTGACCCAAAGAACGAGATCATGGATATCTGAAGGGTGAGGAGTTCGGCCATCCAGGGGGAGCTCAGAGTAGCGCCGCTGCTGCTCCACATCGAAAGGAGCCAGTTGAGGTGGTTCGGGCATCTGACTAGGATGCCTCCTGGGTGAGGTGTTCCAGGCATGTCCCACTGCCCCGGGGCAGACCCAGGACACGCTGGAGAGATTATATCTCTCGGCTGGCCTGGAAACGCCTCGGTGTTCACCCGAAAAGGCTGGAGGAGGTGGGTGGGGAGAGGGAGGTCTGGGCTTCTCTGCTTAGGCTGTTGCCCCGCAAACTGGCTCAGGATAAGCAGAAGAAGATGGATGGATGGACTTTTAAGCAATAAAAAATATTCTTACATCCTTTTATAGATGATATAATTTTAATTTACCTCCATCTAGAAAGTTAGCATATATTTAATTTGATTCCACCAAATACAAATACAATGTAAAAACAAAAATTAACAATAAAAATCTAATAAAATAATCATTATGTACATTAAATGTAAAAAAAAAAAGAAAAAAAAAAAGATGTGTCACACATTGGCCTTAAATCTTTCCATATGACTGGGTAGCATTACTAATTTAATTAGTATTCTTTCTTTTTTGCTTGACTGTATTTTGATCATTCAGTTTGTGCACTATTCAGCTTCTTCAGTAGGATTATAATTTTTAGGCAAGTAAAAAGTCTAAATAAAATTTGACACTTTGCCAAACAATTATCCAACAACAAAACTTTTGTTTAAGACTACCAACATTTAAACACCAGCTTCGGATGTTTGAATGTTGGTAGTCTTGATGTAGCAAACCTGTAACTCAGTGAGTCACATAAGTTAATCATGACAAACGTATACCCCTCGATTTCCAGGGGTACAATCTTTGCGAGCTCAGTTTTGACAGACATTGCTTTCTTGGGCTCACCACAAAACGTCCTGCAAAAATAAATAAATATATAAAAAAGAAATCTCACAAAAAATAAATAATTTAGTCTTGTCTTCAGCTTTTTTCAAACAAGTCTCCCTTTAAATGACTAATTTTGTTTAAGAGCTATTAAAACAAAAACAACAACACAAAAAATTACTCTGACCCAAGAAACTGACAAAATATCCCCTCCCCTCAAAGTTTTCCACAAACGGAACTACAAAATGGGCTTATTGTCAGGTCAAATGTGTGATTTCGACAGAAATCCACAGTGCCCTCTGATGTGGCTGTAACAAGCAATCTGTCAACCATCACCGGTCTACCGTACCAGTGGAAACACGCTCAACCAGAAGCGTGAGACGTGGTAGTTTTCTTTCTATTTCAAAAACAGGCCACAAGATGGGGCAACACACTTTAAAGTAAACCTATATCTGTCCTTGCCGCCTGTTTTAAGACTGATGCGCTCTTTTTTCAAAGGGTTTGCTCACAGGTTTTGTCCACGGTGCTGTGGTTTTGTACATTTCCTGCTGACAAGCTGCAAAACGTGACATACAGTGTTGACTAAGTGGAGTTTCTGGCGCCTTGTAGTCTCGTGTAAAAAGAGGATCTTCCACCCGAATAACTTTTCGATATTTACAGGTTTAGTTAGATGCGTTTAGTTAGTGTAGTTGGATCTTCCTCTGTAATAAGGACATAATCATCTTTTTTAAAAAAAGCATTTTTGACTCATGCTCGTGTGCCACAGTTTATTTACGTTGGTAATCCTTTAATATTCAGGGGTGGATCCAGTGTGTTGTCCGCGCAGCTCTCACCTGCTTTCTGCGCAGACAGGAGGTGGTCGGCCGAGTGGTGCCCTTCCCTGAGAAAGTGTGGATTAAACAGCAGTCACAGGCGCTGTGCCCACGTGGGATGTGTCCCACGTTAGAGCACCGCCCCTCAATCGCTGGACCCAGCTGCACAGAGAAACTGCTGCCTGTCAGTCTGACTGAGGACGCACTTTACTTTCCACAGCAGTCCCGCAGCTCGATTAACACAGGCACAGGAAGAAAGACAAGCTTTCACATATCAGACGCACAAGGTAAGTTCTGCTCTTTCACGCTGTTTCTGGTGTTATTAGTGCCAGCTGTGGGAGGTGTGACCGTGAGACACCTGATAGAAGTTTTTGGTCATGTTGAGCAAACGCGATCAAAGTTAGCAGTTATTACAACGGGAATGAATGACAGGCACGCTGTAAGCGAGAAATCCAGGATTCACTCCAGTCATTACTTTGTGTGCTGTTTCGTAGGTGGAATAATTACTAATTTATCCGCGATGACTGTTTCTCATGTCGTTGGAGCTTTCTGAACTGGTGCCAAAAACTGAAGCGTGATCATATCGCCTCCAGGTTGAAGGCTGCCTGAGAGCAGTCAGACATCTGCCTGGCCTCGTCCCTTATTCCCTGATAACAAAAAAGGTTATCTTCACTTTGTCCAGCCTACTTTTGTTTTGTTTTGTTTGTTTTTGGTGTTGTTGTGCTGCTGTAAGCCATAAATCTTTTTTGAGTGCCTGTGTAGTGTGCCAGCCTGTCAAACATGCCTCCAGGCAGCTTTATTCAAAACCCAGAAAGAGATCTTTTCTATGCATCGAAGTTCAAACAGGTAAAGCTGCCGGTTAGTTAACTCTTCCTCTCACAGCCACCTACTCAGTGGCTTCTAGACTCTAAATACCACCTCAGCCTTTCTTTCTTTTGGGCTTGCATATTAAAGAAAGGTGTGGTGTTGACAGCCTTTACGGCCGGCTACTAAAAAGAAGCTCAATGAGAGGCAGAAGCCACTTGTTAATGTTTTGCAGTGTAACTACAAGTTAATACACAGCTGGACCTTGGATCTAGCAGGTCTTCCTGATGAAGCAGGAAAAAGCCCTTCAGGCTGGAGTAATTTGTTTATCCTTCTTCCATGTGTTTCAACATACTGCACGAGCTCGCCGCCTGGTATGTTTCATATGGCTTGGGAGATGATTCACGAGACACAGTCTTCTGGAAGCTCTAAAGAGTCATACAAATAGCGGTAGCGCTCCTTCCCAGTGCTGTGTGAGCAATCATTTCCTGTGTAGTTTAAGAATGTGAAGTTTAGATACAGCTTACGTTTGCCTATCGAACTGTGAGAATGAAAGATTATTCTCCAGCATGGAAAGAGTGTTTTTTTTTTTTTTTTTTAATCCCTGCTGGA
>VUQG01008821.1:5423-25423 GCA_015106755.1 Etia nguti | reverse complement strand
AAACTGTTTACTTTTTTTTCTTCGTACCTGAGTGTGTCAGACACTCAGGTAAGCACTCAGGTGCTCTCAGGATTTGTGTCTGTTCTTGTGTCAGTTTGTAATATATGTTTGTGCTTTTGCAAGCATGTGCCTCTTTTCTGTGTGGGTGTGTGTGTGTATTGGTAGGCAGGATGAGCATCCCTTCTGTTACCGTTGCTGTCCCTTCATTTCACGCTCCGGCAGCTCCGCGTGAATCCTCTTCCCTTTGCTCATTATCAGTGCTGTTCAATGAACGAGCAGCCCACCAGAATGCGGGGTAAAACCAAATCATTATTCAAGTATGGGGGTCAGTGCAGACATTGTGACTCTTTTGTTTAGTATATTTATTACTTTCCCTTCAGAACAAGCAGGATGCAGGACACATCTCTGGCCTGAATGATTTTGTGAGGTGGTCGATCTTTAAGTATCTTACCTGAGATAGATGAACACTAGCGGAGTGTCTGGTGTTTTTATTGGATGCTGATTGCACTCTTCTCTCATTTTTCTTGGCAGGGTCCAGTGTGCACGGAGCAGAATTCGGGCACCTGCCGGACAACATTACAGTGCTGGAAGGCGAAAGCGTTACTTTGAGGTAACTCTTGATCCTACACCTGCACCAACTGATTACATGAAAAACATGTTTGCCTTCCCACCACCTGTCACACTGGTATAACTGCCAATCCTCTGTCACATAACTTCAATTAGGCATCCTATCCTGTGCCATATCTTCCATCTCTGTTTATTGTAGCTAACTGACTAATATCTGTCAAATGTCACTGGAGTCATCCAGTCCTTCTGCAGTCATATTTTCTTTTAACTTAGATGTAACAGTAATGAAGTCCAGTCCTGCTCGGTTGGTGGACCGTCTCTGCATCCAACCACAACTACCTAGCTGTGAGTGATAAATCAGAAATCACAGCTTTTTCCTGCTCCCAACCAAGCAAAAAAAAAAGAAAACAGCCAACTTGCTTTTTTTTTCTCCTTGCATAGATGTGACCTAGCTTGGCAGTACACTCAGCAGTGCTAGAAAAACAGTGCCCAAAAAAAAAAATCCAAGTCAACATTACTTCCATCACCTTTAAACCTACACATCTCCAACAACTCTGAGCAAATTCTCAAGTTCCTTTTCCCTTAAAAGAAGACTGGCCTTCCACTAAGATCAAAGCTGTTATTCTGAAGCCAAGTACATTCTGTCAATTTTCATTAACATGAAAATGTCTCTCTAAAAAATTTAAATCAAAACGCTGGAAACTACACTCTTTTCAGGAAATTTAACTTTAATGGTTCAATTAATAACATGAAGTAAAGTGTATAGGATTGTTTTGACCCCCCCCCCCCTTCATTTCCATCATATTTTTCTTTCAAGTTAGCCTTTCTTGTATTTCTTTTAAAATGATCTTGAGCAAGAAGGTCTTTTAAAGTTTTTCTTTAGACATTGGCTGCTTTTTTACAGTCCTTGTACCTGAACATTTTCAAAGGAAGGTTTTATTGTTTGTTTGCTTTTAGTGTATTTATATATTTATTGTATATTTATTTGTTAAGTCAGTTTATGACCTATGAATCAGTTATCTATAGAAAAAGCACCTACCTCAAGGGATAAACCAGTATTGTGTCTTTACAAGACAACAAAGAACCAATTTTAGGGCACTTTGTTACTAGCAGCCTGTTCCAAAAACACATAATTTGTTTTCATTTCTTAGTTGAAACTGTGAAAAATGCCACAGAAAGCAGAGTTTGACAGGCGTAAAATAGTTTTTTTGCACCAACAAAGTGATTCTCACTGAGCTATTAGCCAAAAAATATGACATATCTCAGCCTGGTGTCCAGTGTGTCTTTAAAAAATTAAGGAAACTGGACGAGTGGAGGACAAAAGAAGAAGTGACAGGCCTAAAATACTATTTGCAGCAGATGACTAGTGTCTGAAAGTCATGTCCTTAAGAAATGAGAACAAATTCAGCAAAGACCTGACACAGGACCTGAGAGATGCATTTGGCAACTGGTTGATCCATCTACTGTTCACTGAAGCCTCATCAAAAATGGTCTCGATGGAAAGGTGGCTGCCAAAAAGCCATTATTAAGGAATGGAAACAAGGAGAAAAGGCTGAGAGAGAAACATCTGAGGTATGCCAAATTACTCAAGAACTGGACTGAAAATAAGTGGCAACAGGTCTGACGGAGTGATAAATCCAGATTTGAAATTTTTTGGTTCAAGTTACTGTTAATATGTACACAGGAGGTCAGGAGAGAGATTTAGCGATGAATGTTGAAAGACATTTTTAAAACACAGTGGATGCTCAGTCATAGTTTGGGGCTACATTTCAGTCAGTGGTGTTGGGTATCATGTCAAAATTGATGGAATTATAAACTCAGAAAAATGCCATCAGATTTTGATCAACCATGCAATACCATGTGGAAGGCGTTTAATTGGGAACACCTCCATTTTTGAGGATGGTAATAATCACGAACACACAGCCAGTGGAGTGAATACCTGGATAAAAAAAGCACACAATAAAACACTTATCATTCATGGATTGGACTCCCAAGAGCCTGGACCCGAACATTATATTTCATTTCAGGCAGTATGGGAACATCTTGACACAGTGCGGAATAAAAGACACCCAACAGCCAAAGAAGAGTTTTGGAAAGTCCTTCAAGAAGCCTGGTGAACTATTCCTGAAGACTAGTTAAAGAAATTACTTGAAAGCTTGCCTAAGAGACTTCAGCATGTCTTGAAGAATAAAGGCGGTCATACCAAATATTGACTTTCAAGGTCATTAGAAGTGCCTTATACTGTATTTCCATTTATATATTCACGTTTCCCCACGTCTTAGCAAAGTATAAACAAATGAGGGGTGGCTCAAGACTTGGCTTATTCTAACAGATAACATTCAAACTCTAAAATCTCTGCTCTCCATGTGACTTTTTTCATATATAGTTTGGAGTCAAGAAAGCTGTGCAATAGTGTGACTTTACAAGAATCATCTTATTTCTGGCTGTAAACCGTGTTCTCTATCACATCGAGACTATCTCTCCACTCCGTCACACATTCCATATTTACGATGAATGACTCCGCCCCTTGTCATGGTGCGTCTATACTTCTTTAAGACACTCCAACAAGCCGGAGTGTCTTACATATAAAACACAGCTTACGTATAAAACAGCTGTGTTCAGCGCCCTCCTTTCGAACCCCTAGACAACACTGACTTAAAATGGCTGTCCCTGAAAACGGTCTTCTTGCTGGCTATAACATCTGCCAGATGAATTAGTGAACTCCATGCTCTGTTGGACAACAGGGATTGCCACAGGTGGTTACCGGATGAGATAAGGGTGGTCCTCTGGCCCAACCCAGCATTCCTGCCGAAGGCCCTGTCCAAATTCCACCTGTCCCAGTCAGTTGAGCTATGAAGGCAGCTTAGTGCCAGGCTGCCATATGCTCTGTCCGTGCTTTGGGTGTGTACGTCAGGCATACCAGGCTGATTAGTAGACCAGCGGTTTGTTAGCTTCCACTCTGGGATCCTGGGAAGATCCCTGTCTAATTCCTGGTTGTCCCGCTTCATCATGGAGGCTATTCGACAGGCTTATGCCTCTTCAGGGGTGGCCACATTGTGGACCTTTTGGAGAAGCACCAGGCTCTCAGCCATATGTGCAGTGGCAGTGTGGTCATCTGGATCGACCTTTACTAGGTTTTACCGCCTGAATGTGACAGCCAGCCCCTGTTTCGAGGAGTGTGACTGGATATCCCTGTGTGGCAACCTTTTTCTCCACGGTTATGTGGTGGAGCAGCTTAATCCATTGCGATCCTTGCATCTTGCAGGACTCGCTGATGCAGACTGATGCCTTGCACCCACCGGCTCAGGCTTTGTGTCTGGAGGGGTCTTGACTGGGTCGGCATGTAAATATGTATATTTGTAAATAGTTTATTTGCAACACCGCGATGATTGGGTGTGGGTTGCACTGTGACAGACTTCGCAGTCTGTCCGGCCTCAGGCCGCTTGGAGACACGTTCCGATTATACGATCACTGGTTTCATGTCTGCACAGCTGTTTTATACATAAGCTGTGGGTCGTGGCTGGCCTAGTGTCTTAAAGATGTATCGACGTGCCATGGCTGGGGGGGCGGAGGAAATTCCCTGTACATATGGAATATGTAAGGAAGAGGAGAAATAGCCTCTCAAACAGAGAACCAAGGTTTCAAAGTAACCGAATGGTCCCACTGTTAATTAGAGTGTGATTTTAGAGCGGTTTAAAAGCTTCGACAGTGGGGTTGTGAAGGCATGTTTCTTACTGAAATGTGTGTGCAAGTTTAGTCTGTGCCGGTCAGCAACTATCTGTCATACAAAAGACTAAAGAGCTTTATAAATAAACTACATTTTAATGTAAAATCACTTGTGCCAAAGTGGCACAAATACTTGTGTTATGCTTGAGACAATGCTGTTTTGTTGGCTTTGATGCGGGCCATTAAGATGAGGCGCATTTGATGCTATTATGGTGCTCATTTCCTCTGGGCTTGCAGTCCTCTAGCAACATCATCAGTGCAGAAGTGATTAATTTTAAAAATAGATTAATAGAGTGTTTGTACACCGATAATGAATTTTTATGATGTATTCTTTCTCAATTCAAGCACACAATGCACAAACAGAAAACTAAGCATAATTTAATCTTAATTATTAAAGAGTATTCTCTTCCTTTATTCCTCTACCTGCTAGGAACACGAACATTCCCACGTGCCTTCTAGGGTGTTTGTTAATAGCTTTCAGGTTTACCTGTCTTGTGGTTTTTTTGTATTATGGTGCTGCTGTCACTGGCCTGGCAAGTGATCTAAGATTTACATTAGTTAAAATTTATCCAGATCAAGTCAGTTAAACATAAAGACAACAGTTGAAGTTAGGTAAGAACATCTAGTGGCCAAGCCAGGAATTAAAGTCTCACCTTTGGCACCTTATACATCTTTTGCACCATGCCTCAGACTTTGGAAACAGCAGATTTCAGACACTTTTACTCAAACATGCCAACAGACTTACATCAAGACCTAAAGTGTGTGTATCTTGGACTGTAATCAAAGTTTTCCTGCGGATAAAAACAATGTAACTAAACTGTAACTAATAATTTATGACCGCTTTTTGTAGTAATGTGTTGCTAACAAGCTGCTTTATTTATAACACCATTAAATGTCAAAGAGTTTACAGACAAATCCAATAAAAGTACAAGTAAAAGAAGTCTGTGGTATTGAATGGAGAGACATAACAAATACGGTTACATGGCCTAGGGTTACTGAATGGATTGATGAGTATGATAATGAGGTGACTCATAGGCTATAGCCTTGGCAGTCACAGTCTTTCTACCTAATTGAACAATCAACGCTCACTATCGTTATGAAAACACCAGAAGAGGTACTATTTTAGGAGACTGCTGTTTCTATTACTAAAACTCAAAGAATGAAGTACACATTCTGCTGTAATGTGCAGGCTGCTCTGGTGGCTCGTCGATCCTTAACACTGTACTAAAAGAGAGGATATGCCTAATATGGTCATCAGGCGCATAACTCTTTGAGCACATAAGTCCCACCCATCTCCTATTTGAACCGTTTGCAAGGGGCAGCCAGTAAGAAGAAATGGGTTTGAAGGGGGGAGAACATGAGCTAAAACAACTCTGTTTACAAGGATGAAGTGAAGGGCAGCAGCCAGAGCAGATAAGTAAGAATCTGTTATAGTCCAGGATTAAACATGTGGAGCTTGAAATGAGCATGTGTTTTATATAGATATATGTGTGTGTGTGTGTGTGTGTGTGTGTGTGTGTGTGTGTGTGTGTGTGTGTGTGTGTGTGTGTGTGTGTGTGTGTGTGTGTGTGCTATTTATATATTTACCAGCTTTCACCTACACCAATGAAATATTTCAGCAGGTTTTAAATACCTGGGGTCAGCCATCCAAGGCAAGTGACAGTGGACAAGAGAGGTGAAGAAGAGAGTGCAGGCAAGGTGGAGTGGGTGGAGACAAATGTCTTGGTGATTTGTGACAGAAGGATAGCAGCAAAAGCGAAAGGTAAGGTTTACAAGCTGGTAGTCAGACCTGCTATGATGTATGGTTTGGAGACGGTGCCACTTACAAAAAGACAGGAGGCCAAGCTGGAGGTGGGAGAGTTGAAGATGTTAAAATTTTTGTTAAGCGTGACCAGGATGGACAGGGTTAGCATCACAGAAGCAAGGCTGAGATGGTTTGGATATGTGCAGGGGAGAGATAGTGGATGGGACAAACAATCCTGAATATGGAGCTGCCAGGCAGGAAAAAAGAGCACGACCACAGAGAAAGTTCATGGATGTTTTGAAGGAGGACGTGTGGACGGCTGGTGTGATGGAAGAGGGTGAGATGGGGATGATTCGCTGTGGTGACCCTTAAAGAGAGCAGCCAAGAGAAGAAGATATAGATGTACTGTTTATATTACACTTGTTAATTACTTCCTGTTTTCCCCACAGATGCCGTATTGACGAGGAGGTGACCCACAAGGCCTGGCTGAACCGCTCTAATATCCTTTTCACGGGGACAGATAAGTGGTCGCTGGATAGGCGTGTGACGCTGGTCAATAGCAACAACAGCGACTTCTCCATTCATATTGACAAGGTGCAAGTAACCGACGAGGGGCCCTACACCTGCACCTTCCAGGCCAATAACAAGCCGCGCATCGTCCATGTCTACCTCATTGTTCAAGGTCAGCAGCTGGGTTTAGTCGGAACAGGAATCCATTATAAGTGGCTGTTTATTGCATCCGGTACTCTTGCATAATTTCCCTAATATATCCAGTGTGCAGATTTGATTGCCAGTGATGCCGCAAAAAAGTATATATTACACCCATGGTACTGTAAACTGCCCTGGATCTGATTAAAAAGTTTAATTAGGCTTTTTGCTATTCATCCAAACATAGTGCTGTCAAGAGGGTGTGATTGAAGTCTGACATCCATGGAAGCAATTAAGATGGTTTCTATGGCAGTGTGTTTCAGCATTAGTCTTCTATAAAATCATGGTTGAATGTATACGTAAAATCTATGATAGACAACTTAGTCGTTAATGTTTATGATGTCTTGGTGTTTAAGGTATTTATATTTATATGAATGTGAAATTACTCGTGTCTTCAAAGCTCAGCTGGCCTGCGTATATGTGTGTGTAGCTAAAGTGAAGGTAGACTAGTGCAGTGACAGATGAGCCCATTTGTTATTTTCATGTGGGCTGTTAAGATTACTTGTCTTTATAAACAGAAAGTTAGGCAGATCAGATGGATGAGCCTGTATGTTGAGTAGATGAGGTACGCAGGAGGCTGTCCAAGTGCCTGACTAAATAACTGACAGTACTGGACCTCGACTGGAGCTCAGTCATCAAGTCAGCAGCTAAGTGAGTGAGTGTGTGACTGATCCTTAGTGACATGATGTATCGATGCAGGACTGCCTGGAGGAGGGATCTAAGACCTTTTCCCCCGGCATGTGTCAGTTTTTATGCATATTTTGGGGCTTCGGAGTGCAAAATGTAGCCATACATCACCAGCAGATTGAGACCAAAAACTTTTAATAGGATATATTAGCTAAAAATTACAGGATAGGATAAAAACATGAGGTCTGGCTCAAAGCTCACAGGTGGCAGAGACAATGTCATCTGCTTTGCTGGAGATTTCTCATCACACTGCAGCCAAGCTAACACTCTTGTCTGCAGGGTCCAAAGCTTGGCACAGATGACCATATATACCCAATTAAATGCTCAATTCCAAGTCGCCCACATTTCCCGCCCTTGCTTGATAACACACAAAATAATTACACCCTCAAGTCAGTGTATCAAGCAGGAGCAGCTTTACCACCACTCCAATCTGTACTTTATTGCTGCAAGTATTCAGCTCCAGCAAGATAGAGAAAAGTATCTTCGGTAGATGTCTCACAAAAAAGCAATCTCAGGGCCAGGCTCATTAAAAACAATGATAATGCGCTATTTAAATTCAAGGGCCACCTCGTTATCAAACTAACTACATGCACAGCATCCCCAACACTTTGAGTTAGGGCCAAAATCATTTTCAGGGGTGGTCATACTCACTGAAACAGTAGAAGTAAAAATTCCTCCAATACCACTTTTGCAAGTGCCCTTTCTTTTTAAAGACAAAACTAGAGTCAGTGTCAAGAGAGGGAAATGGTAATATCCATTTGCAGGAATTTAGGATTGCTGCAAATGGAATGAATGAAGAATATTGTTGCACAGTTCAGTAAACACTCAAGCATAGATCATTAATCAGAGGATTGCGTGTCTGTCTAAGCTGCAGAGATTTGCATCATATGTTAAACACCTTAATAGGATGTAAAGCTGTACCTTATCAATAATGTATGCAATATAATTTTGATTTCGAGGTCATATTTTAATAGTGCAATCCTGTTTTTCAGTGCCAGCCAGGATCGTCAACATCTCAAAAAATGTGTCAGTAAACGAGGGAGAGAATGTAAACCTGTATTGTCTGGCAGTCGGCCGGCCTGAGCCCACTGTCACCTGGAAAGACCAGAAATGTAAGCTACTCCTTCGTGCTTGCTTGCCTTAACATACAGAGATCTCGTGTTCACAGCTTCACCTTTATCTCCCTGTCTTTACATTCATCCCTGACACTCATTCGCCTGTTAAAGCCTTTTTTCCTTCCAGCCTATAAGCTTATCAGCATTCAGCTCGTGTTCACGTCTTTATCCCTTGCTTCCGTGTCATCATTCTTAAACCCAGCTGTTTAGTTTGTCCCCATCTTAAATTCATACTCCCACATTTCCCCATGTCCCAATGTTTTGTCCCAAATAACCACACATTATACGTAATTATCCCCACCGCGCCGCCCGTAATCATCAGCATCTGTCTTCATCCACCCTGTCAACCAGCATCATGATGCCAACAGCCACTTTTGGCACAAAATCAGCTATTTTAAACCTCTTCTGGTGTGAGGAATTGGAGCTTGTTCAGGGTGGTCAGGAAGCGCATCTTGATAGATGAAGTCAGTCAGTCCATTTGATCTAATCAGCGCAGCATTATTCCATGTTAGCTCCCATCTTCGTCATCGCCGATGTCCAAAGTCAAGCAAATAACCTTTACATGGTCTCTAGAGATTGAAGAGTTCATTTTTTGGGGTCTTTTTTTTCTCTTTTACTTTTTTTTTCCAAATTTTAATTTGTAGTTTCTGTCTCATCTGTTTGACACATAAAGAAAATTGCTATGTACTGAATATACCACTGTGCTATGACTCAGAGTTTCAGCTGTTTGTTTTCAGAGAAAAGGTTGGGATGTTAATTTATTTTCTTGCTGTTTCTGTTTTGTGGGATAAACTGGAAGCTTAAGAGCTCTGTGACAGTGGGTGAATTATCAGAATTGAACTTTGTTGTTTATAATATCAGCATATGTGCTAGAAATTTTCATAATATCTTTTGCAACTGACAGATGAATATGATATGAAGCTGCAAAGAAATAAGGATCATTATTTTACAGTTTTTCTTTTTTTATTGTTGGTTTCAGCACTTTTTTGCAGACTTTTTTTCACACAACAGAATTGGCTAACTTGTAGCCTGACTACAGCAGTAGCAACACAGATCAAATGCAGTAGCAAGCAGCAGTAATAAATAGGTCAGTGTGAACAACTACTCAACACGATGTAATTATACTGCCGATAAATGCACAACCTACTGTAGTGCTGCACTTACAGACAGCTTTGGGCTTACTCAGAGGCCTGTTCCTTCTCTCTTTCTGTTTGTGCCTGGGTTATCATGCTGTGAACAGTATGTCCTTCCCTGTACAGTTAGTGCTTATGAACCTACACAGTACACTACAGTACCTCAGGGAGGGACAAACCC
Source organism: Etia nguti (assembly GCA_015106755.1). Classification (NCBI taxonomy): domain Eukaryota; kingdom Metazoa; phylum Chordata; class Actinopteri; order Cichliformes; family Cichlidae; genus Etia; species Etia nguti. Next base: position 15,562 of record VUQG01008821.1, on the reverse strand, counting down.
AGGAGTGATCACACACACACAGAGACACACAAAAATATAGAGGAGAAAAGGAAAGCATGCATGAATGCACACCTGCAGCAAACACGCACACAACCTCACATCACAAACTCTGTGCAGTTGTCCTCTCTTGAAAGTCTACAGCATTTCTCCTCTCTCAGCAATAATCCTCCCTCTCTAACCACCCCACCAACTCAAACTGCTTCCCCACCCCCCTATAACCCCTCTGCTTGCAGAGAAAGAGATAGGGCCCACATTGCTATTCCGTAGGAGTCTCTGCAACCAAGCCATCAGTTGCAGAGGACCAGGGGTGGTAGAGAAAGGGGGGGTCGAGCCCAAAGAAACAGCAAGAAGCTGCCGGCCATCTGTCCCCATTACTCAGAGACTGCATAGAGAAACTGCAGGGGGGGGCGGTGAAAAGAGGAGTTGAAAGTTGAGCAGAAAATGCGTATGCAGTACACCAAGACGTGGTAGAATAGGAAGAGGAGAACCACCCGAAAGGTGAGGGGGATATGCTAAAAGTCTTTGACCCCTTTGCATCTTGTCTGCAGTTACCAGACTCTTTATTCACTTATAGACAGTAATACCGCTCGGCACTGTTATTTGCAGGCGCCGCCTCCTTCATCTTCACCAAAGCACAGATACAATCTGTTGCACCCATTCACTCTCTCTGGCATCCATCAGTTGACCCACACAGAGGCATACAAACATTTTGTCTTATCCAGTTAAATACACCAGCACAGCCCAGGCTTATCATTTGACGTACCATCCATTAAACCCTGCAGTAACACAGTCTTAGAATAGATGCTTATGGCTGTAGAAGGAAGGTGATATTCTTTTGGTGCAAACTGAAACTCTCTGACAGGATGATAAGTGTGTATGCTTATAGAATATATAAATAGGTTAGTTACAGTTGATGGCAGTAGATTGTGTTTTGATATTTCTGGTAGGTGTTCTATGGGCTGAGATGCGAAACTCAACAGCAGTGCCATTATAATTAAAATATGGTTTGCTTGGCTCTAATTCAGTTCAAAGGCTGGCTACAGGAAGGCAGTAAGCAGAGGGAAACAATTTCAAATGGGCGACAGGCTTAAACACTACATGGGCACAATAAAGGATAGATGACTAGATGATAGATGACTGTCAGATGACCTGTGTATGTTGGCAAGGACACTGAATACTGAGTACAATTTATCATGCACAGGTAATTTGGGAATAAGGAGCATGTGTGCAGGTGGGTGGGGAAATTAGGTAACTGGAAAGGAGGAAAAAAGTCTGATGGCTTCCAGTCAACAGGTGGTCAAACAGTGTTCTCAGAAACACCTTTATTTTTTCAGCTGTGAAGTGTTTCCACTCAGCACATATGTCGATCACTGTACTTTCATAAACAAATGTCAGAAATGTTTATGGACTTGTGTTAATGTGCAAGACTGGGAGTGTGTTATATCTTGATTTAACAATCTGTTAATCCGTTTCCTCAAATGATAATACTTTCCCAGCCATGAGCACATTTGGTCAATCTAAAGACAGTAAAACTTTTTTTAAAATTGCTCCCAAATATTTAATTACTCCCCAAAAAGACTTGGGAACTGTGAAATGTAGCAAATGTCACGCAAAGAAAAGTAAATGGTATGTTTGTTAATAGAAGTTAGGTTGCCCTTTTTTTTACATCCCATGATCAAAAAGGAGCTTGAAATTTAAGTCCAGTACTGATCAAGCAACATTTGACAGATCCGAAGTGCAGGAAAGAACGCGGGAAAAACAATTTGAAATGTTCTTGAGGAATTTTACGCATACATGTGTAAAGCACTGGGGTGCACTGGCCTTGAAATTCTACTGTATCATTTAGATCAATTGACACACATTACAGCCGCTGTATGCTACCACAATGACTGGTTTTATCATTTGTTAGACTGCCCACCCATCTCTGTTTTAACCTCACATCAGACCACTCTGCCTTGACTGTAGTTTTTGTAATGGAAATGGATAAGAGGAGCCGAGGAATCAAGTGCCCTGATAGTCTAGTCAAGCTCAAAGTGCTGCCGGGGAAATAGAGCACGGTTTCACTGTTGCGGGCCAGAACTCTTGATCCTTTTCCCCCCTCTTATTCACATACCCCGTCTCTTCCAAGGTGCAATCCAACTATCTCTGGTGGTCAGGAGTCAGGCTCCTTCAAAAGCCATAAGTGGTTCATGGAGCTGTATTTTACAGGCCATTGTGGGAGTGCCAAGGGCCGGCTCCGCTCAGATATGATCTCCCACCAAAGTGGAGAGAGGTGTGCAATGCAGGTCCAGAGATCTCAGGGGATGGAGAGGGAGGGGAATAAAGGGAGAGTGCAAGGACTGCTTTGCGATATTACATCATACATAGATGCTATGGATGAAAAGTCCATGAAATAAACCTAATATCAAATAACCAACCTGACATCTGTCACTGTGTCTCTCTTCATGTTGCCATTTCTCTCCTTTTTTCTTTATCTGTACATCTGTGTATCCCTTTCAGTCTCTTACACGGTATCGCTGTCAAATTACCACACTCTGTGTCTGTAATTCTCACTTTATAACTCGATTGCTGTCGGGTTTTTTTTATTCTTTGCTTTGTCCTTTTGATTTCTTTCGTCACCTGTAACAGCCTCGTGTGTAATTTCTCCAGTGTTAGTTGTCTGATTCTATCTTTTCTCCCCCTTTCTCTCTACGCTGCCACGGCTCCCTCCTTCTTGCAAAGCTGGGTGCTCTGCCTGCTTGACAGAGATGTCACAAGAGAGCAATATTTATTAGACTAATCGAATGAGTGAATAACATCGCACCCACCCCACCCCATCAACCACGGCTCACCCGGGTGGCACAAGCAGCCATCACAGCGGTTGTCGCTCACTGCTCAGCCTCTGCTGCAGCAGCTGCAAATAATCGTCTCCAGCTCAGTAGCCGCACTAATAATCCTCCAGTATAATCTTCAATTAGAACCGCCACGCTAATCTCTGACAGGAATAATCGTGGCGTTTAGCGTCTTTTTTATGTGTGCGTGTTTGCGTTGGTGTTCCTCTCAAACGTACTCAGGAGCTGTTTGTGTGTTTGTTAAGGGAAGTAAAGGTCTGCTGATTGACAGTGGCTTGGTTTGTGTGTTTTGGGAACGGGGTGGGGGCTTTGAAAGGGGAAAGTGTGCAGCAATTTAAGAGCTGGATTTCCTTGTTAGTGGTGAGATTATATATTATGTCGTGTTCCACAGTCTGACTTCTTTAATGGGGTAAAGGCAAAAAAAAAAGGCCTAATGGTTTCGGAGACTGCGAGACAGCTGGCTGCTGTGCTTACAGGAGGAGGGGGTGCACACTCACTATCATTCTTCTTCTCCTTGCACTCTTTCTCTCTCGCTCTCTTTTCCACTGTCGAACCAATAACACCCACAGCATCCATTCCCTCACATGAAGGAGCAATCACTTGTAGCCTGTCCCCTCGACTCTCCCCTCTGAAGAGATTCTGTGGCTTCAGGAAAAAGACTGAAAGTGTGAGACTGACTAATTTGTTTTTTTGTTCACCTGGGAGTTTGTCAACATCAAATAACCGCCAAATATTCTGCTCGCCGCGTAATGTGGTGAATGAGCAGTCACCCCCCCAGTGTGTCCAACGCTTAGAAAGCAAAGCTTACAATTTCCCCCGACACTATAAAAGTAGTAAAAGAGTCACTGCTGTCACATTGTGTTTACTTACTTTGCATGTACGAAAACATCAACTGAAGAAACGAGCATTTGGGCCATGAGATAAAAATAGAATTATAATATTTTTTTCTTAATTATACATACTTTTATGCTCATAATAAGTATCGTCATGCACTGTGTTGTGGCATTGTTAACTATTTAATGTTTTTCTATAATCCAAGTTAATAATTCAAATTTGCCAAAAACAATAAATAAATGAGGAAGTTGCCATTTGAGTATTGATAATAAAAGGATGTACATTCAGCGGTTCCTTTATTTGCCGTGGGGTCAGATTTCACACCAGGTGCCCTTCCTGATGCAGACCTCCCATTTATCCAAGCTTGGGACCAGCGCTTGGTTTTGACCCCCTGAGGCTGTGTTTGTGTCTCCTCTTGGTCTCAAACTGTGAGTCTTTCACATGTAGGGCGAATGTGTTAACCACAACTTAAGTAGTAACCAAGGTCAGCCCAACTTCAGTTCTTGAAAATGTGCTTGAATAATGTATTATATGTTGTCATCTAATATGTGCATCTTGGCCTCTTAAATAACGTTAGCCACAATAAGCTGTACCTCAGCTAAAAAAGCTTAAATCTGTTGCCTGCATCACCTTGCATATGATTTTTAGTGACCTTTGACTTCTGCCTTATGCCATTAGATGGGATGGTGAGTGAGGGGGAGTTCCTGGAGATCACAGAGATCAAAAGGCAACAGGCGCAGGACTACGAATGTATCACCAACAACGGTGTGGCCCCTCCGGACCAGCGTAAGGTCATAGTCACAGTCAACTGTAAGTATCCCACCTGTGCGCTGCACAAAATGAACTCCATGTCCACAGCGATGTATTAATAATATATGTTAATGATTTAGATGCTTTATTATGTATACATTTTAAATTTGTTCTCTGCAGGTGCTTTTTAACCTTGTGGGCCAACCTGACTTGACTCAGTGAAGCTAAGCGTATGCACATTACTCATTCCAGTCTCTCTTTTTGTCTTTTCTCCTATCCTTCTCTACCAGACCCTCCCATGATCACAGACATGAAGAACATGCCAGCCCATTTGGGGAAGACAGCCATCTTGCGCTGTGAAGCCATGGCAGTCCCACCAGCCTCCTTTGAGTGGTACAGGGATGATCATAGGTGAGAACACTGTCAATTTAGGTGCCAATTTGCCTGCTATTGTCCGTACTAAGCCTCCTGAATCTTTGAGTTATAACATTTGGTACTGTTCTACTTACACGGAATAGGCAGACTGGGCGAAGATCACGTATACGCTGGTTGAGGCAGGTGTACCTGTTTGAAGCCTGATATTTGCTCGCCAAATCAGCTTTCCATTTAATATCACAGTGAATTACAGGTGCGCCCTGCTTATCAAGCTAGAAAGACATCGCTAGCGTTGGCTGCAAATGCCCGAGGGGAACTCCAGCTCTCATGCAGATGTAGTCATGTCCTTTTCAAAACCTAAGCCCACACACGAGTGGGTAAACTCATGGTGGCTCATCTCCATCTTTTACATACGATCTATGGTCCACACTGAAAATATCCTTTTTTATATATACATGAGCGGAAGCTTTATAGAAAATGCATTTCCCTAAGTGGTTACGTTAAGAAAACAACTTTCCCTGTAGCCCACTGAGTATGCAGGTGTCATTAACTCATGTTTTTGTTTTGTGGCATTCATTTGATTGGTTGACATCTCAGTGCAGCACCACAAAAGTAACAGTTTGTCTGGTTACAGGGAGTAATTATAAGCAACAGCCAAACCACAGTTTTTTTAACCACCTGTCAATAAACAGTAACAAAAAAAAATGCAATAATTAAAATGTGACTTGAGGATTATTAAAATCCATCCAGTGTGCAGCAGGTTAAAGAAGAGGGGGGAGAAAGAAAACAGATTTAGCCATTTAAAACTCAATAACGTATTCATCTTCTTTTGCATTTTTGTTTTAAAACCCCCAGAACAAGGAAACATTATTCATAAAATTTGGGTAATTTTGTGTCTTTATTCTCATAAGAGAATGGTCCAAATTTAACATTTTCAGACAGAGAATTCATTTTTCAGTCATTTACTGTGGATGTGGTTTTGGCTGCTGCTGATGTACCTTACCTCTGACATTAGCATATATCTGAGATAATCATGTATATATTGCCATCTCTGGAGAAATATTAGCTTGTTGGCAACATATTTCCTCTATATTACAGACACATAAACTGCCCCTCCAAGTTTGTAAAAGGTCCCAGAGAGCGTAGAGGAGTCAGAGTGATTTGGCATCAGGCGAAGCACGACACAGAAGTACTTAGACAAGGCTTTGCTAGCCAGAGAGAGTTGTTAATAGAGTATAATAGGCCCCAATAGGAGGTATCAGTTATTTATGGACTGAGACTACAAGGTGAGACAGAACATAGAGATGAGGGCTATTTTGCACGTTCGTCTCTTAGAGTAAAAAGTTTCTTGTTCACACTGACTCGAGTGTGATGTTATTTTCTGTCACCAATTTTCTTGTCTTTCCTTTCTACTTTCTCCCTTTGCTTTTGTTACTGCACGACTGCTACCTAGGCCGGTAGAGAGTGACAACACCCTAAGGATCAAAAACGAGAAGACGCGCTCGCTGTTGCTATTCACCAATGTGACAGAGAAACATTTTGGCAACTACACCTGCTTTGCCTCAAACCGTCTGGGGGCTTCCAACGCCAGTATGCTGCTGTTTAGTAAGTTATCACACACGACTAACTAAATGCAGGGGCTTTTGCACACAGCAGGGTATATGTATGCAAAGCCAAGATTTTAAAAATACACTTATATTTGACATCAATCATTGTGCAAGACTTGAAACAGACATGACCCACTACCACAAAATTATATGCAATGACATACTGTTTTTCCCTCTTCGCCCGCTCTGTTTACGCTCTGCACACAGCACAGCATTTTCACAGCCTTTTCCTGCCTCCCTCTTCCCATTTTCGTTATTCTCCGCCCCATTAAAGCTTTGCTTGCGTATATTACCATCTCTCTCTTCCCCCAGTTCCTTCAAACTCTCCGTCTCTCGTCCGTACACATTCCCGTCTGCACGCACACACAGAGACTGTCGCTCGACTCTGTCCCGTTACCCAAGAAGTTGTCATTTCTCTCGGAGCCCAATTCACATTAACCGTCCCCAATGAGCGATTTCCTACCCTTCCATTTCCCGACACCCCCCACCCCCCCACCCACCCCTTTGGTGCATTCAGCATTACCATCTTAAGTGAGTCCTTCATCTATCCCCTTTCTTCTTTCATTCCTGTGCCCATTATCTCGGCCAGTCTCCCTTCAATGACTCACTCCTCCGTCAGACCCATATATCTTCCTGCTCTCTTTTTCCACCACCGCTGCCACTTCTGTCAGCCTATCTCTCCATCATCTGTCCTTCTGCCTCCTTTTTCCTTCCTAATCTCCTCCTGCCATCATTAGAACACAACAAACTCCTTTCTGTTCTGGACCGGGCACAGAAAATCGCAGCATAATCGGATACCTTTGTGGCATTTCTATTCATACCCTGTCCCTCACTGTCATTGCCTTCCCTGACTTTCTTTCCCTGCTTTCATACTGATTGTTTCAGCATTTAAAGGTGCCACATGTAGCATGTTAACATCAACAACCACTGTCACATCAAAATTGGCATATTATCATAATTACCCCCTACCAGTGAGTCCATTACTGAGACCATTGGCAGTCTGTACTAGGTTTCACTTCACACTGATACTTTATAAGCCACCAGGTTAGATTTTTGAAACCTAGTAGACTACATAAAAGCACAAAATTGCAGAGAAGAGAGTGGGTTAATTAAGGGTTCTTACAGTTGCCCATTCAAGCATTATGCAATGCCTTAGTGCAAGTAGCACATTCTTGATGGTATGCTGAGTTACTACATTGAATAAGCTGCTGTATTAACTTTTATTTTACTTTCTTCATGACTGTTCCTAAACTCTTTTAATAAGGCTATGCTGTATCTATGGTGGTTCAGTGTGTAAGCTCCATAGATCCATCTCTAAAATAGGACCACACATCCCATCTCAGGCCCACCTTATCATAAACAACACATGTGCCTAGCAGCACAGAGGTGATACCTGTGGATAAAATCTGAGTCTACTAAATTATAAATCAAAACACACCCTGGAGGACCAACAACAGAACTCCTGCTTAGCCTTTCCCTGTACTATTAATCCAGTTTTAGGTTATCACTCCAGCATTTAATGGCTTTGCAACTTCAGATGAACCACTTTAACTTTCTTAAGTTTCACAATAGCTTTTTTCCCTCTTTTAACACACAGGTGTAAAAAGAATAATTTATCTGGGTCACATGCTGTGTGGGTTTCCAGCACCAGCAGTGTTGCACTGTTTCCCTGTTTGACAGGCTAAATGGAGTGAAGCGTGATGAATGATATTTACATTTAATATGTCAACCCTGAACATGTTTGATGCAACCTTTTCATGGGTTGTAACTTGACACTGAGTATATTTGTGTTGCTAAATTAAGAAATTTAATAAATTAGACCTCATGGTGATTATTTGGATATGTCAAACTAGTAATATTAATAATTGCTAAATGTCGTTTCAAATGCCCCTTTCATTGTGAACGTTATGACGTGTCAGGAGCAGGTGAAACGTGCATCCATTTCTGGCTTTTCAGTGTCATTTGAATACATTAAATGCAGGTTTAGTAGCTTTACTTTCTTTTAGAATTAACCCACCCCTTATTTTTTTTATAATTTACTCGAAAACAATGCGGAAAAGGTGCAGTGATTTACTGAAACATGCAAACATAAATGTGAATACAGTATATAGGGCACAAACTAGATTGGAAGTCAGTATTTGGTAAAACCACCTTTACTTTTCAACACAGACTGAATTCTCTTAAGCAAGCTTTTTTTTCATTTCTTTAAGTAGTCTTAAAGAACAGTTCTTCAGGCTTCTTGAAGGACATTCAAAGCTCTTCTTTGGATGTTGGCTGCTTTTTATTCCATTCTTTGTGAAGATGACCCTTCAGTAACGTCAAGGTTCGCAAGTGATGGTGTTCAATTGTGTGTTTTCTATCCAGGTATTCTTTTACTGTTTTGCCAATGTGTTTGGTACCATTGCCACGCTGAAAATCAGACACTTTCAAGGTGGATTGCATGTTTGGTCAAGATCTGATGGTACTTTTCAGTGTTCGTAATTCCATCAGTTTTCACAAGCTCTCCAACACCACTGGCTGACAGTGTGTTTTGAACTCACTGCTGTCCATCTCTCCTTACTTCCTGTGTAGATATTAACAACAATTTCAACCAAACATTTCAAAGTGCATCCAGATGCATCTCTCAGTTGCTGTGTCGCGTCTTTGTTGGATTTTCCCAATTTCTAAAGAACATGGCGGTCAGTTACTGTTCAGTCACTTGCTCTTTTGTCCTCTACTTATCCAGTTTCCTCAGATTTTTTAAGAACACACTGCACTGTATCAAGATATTACTCAATAGCTCTTTGTTAATCACCTTGTCTTTTGATCTGTGTTATCTGCAACTTGTTTTTTTAACTACATAAATAGGAGCAAATTATGCTTTTTCAACCGGCTGCTACTAACAAAGTGCCTAAAGACACAGTTAGGAAGCTTTAGTTGTGCTTGAATGGTTCAGAGGTCAGTGCTGGCAGGTGGCTTAACAAAAAAAAAACCCCAACAAAAACCGTTCTCCTGAAAATGGCCATTAGGGGTCAGAGGGGTGGATCAAGACTTTTGTACAGTACTACATGCTGACTACCATTTCCCTACCAAGTACACAGTGATATCGAATGAGACCAAAAGCTCAGCTGTTTCATCACAAAAACAAATACACCACCCCCCCGCCTTTTCCTAGCACTTAGAAAATAGGAAATGTAGTTCATATTTCAAGAAACACCATTTCCCTAATGTAAAACACATTGTTTACAGTAATTATGCCAGAGTATCAGAATTAATTCTGTTAATTAACTGTAATATGTTTAAAAATTTATACAGGCTGTCACAGAAATAGACGCCTCATTTCTACCGGTGGTTGTAGCGTTCTTTGTGTTTTTAACAATGCGTTTCCCTGCTGCTCCCCGTCCTCCCCTCCCCTCTTCTTTCCATTCTCTCAATCCAGGACCGGGGGCCCTACAGGGGCGAGGGACCGGTTTACATGCAGGGATAAGTGTCATCGTGTGCGTGTGGGTTTCCCTCTCTGCTGCTCTTCTGTTCAAGGTGTAATGATCAAACTCCACCTGGAATCGTCCTTGTCCCTGAGCACCCCACCTCTCCCTCCCCGCCCTCTCTCCCACTCAACGGAAGGAAAACGGAAATGAAATTCTTTAATTGCGAACCCATCACTGTGAACAAAAAGAATATGCATTATTCCAGGAGCCATTGAATCATTGCATCAAACACAAAACTCCCCCCCCACCTCACCCCACCTGCCCAATACCCCCCA
>VUQG01008817.1:5705-31498 GCA_015106755.1 Etia nguti | reverse complement strand
CTATGTTACTCTGTTTGTGTCGGGGGACCCGATCCTTTGGGTGGACCAATTTTTGGCGCAGCGTGTTTTGGGGTTTAAAAGCCACAGAGACCCGATGTTTTGAAAAAATGCGTCTCAACTGCTCCGATACTCCTGACACATATGGGATCACTACAGGTTTTCGCTTGGGCAGCGGTTGTCCTTCTCTCCTGGATCGGCTGGAGCTTTCTTTAGGTGCCTTTCCAGCTTTGACAAACGTCCAGCTGGGATAACCACATTTACTCAGGGCCTTCTTGATGTGCTGTTCTTCAGCCTCCCTGGCCGCTGTGTCAGTGGGGATGGTGTTCGCTCTGTGATGTAGCGTCCTAATGACACCCAGTTTGTGCTCCAGTGGATGATGAGAGTCAAACCTTAAATGTGGTGATGATTTATCTGGGCATTTAAGATTTGGACAAGTTGGACTGTAAATTAGTTGTGTGAGATTAATATTTGTAAATTCGAACCTGCCTGAGACAGAAGATAGTCAGTGTGAGTTAAAATCTCCAGCCAGGAGAATTTCGTTATAATCTACGGTAGATACTCATCTTGGTAAAATACACCATAAACGCCTTATATGTTAAAATACAAATATCTATATCTCAGCAGAAAGCAAGCAAGACCTATAGATATGTAGTAATAGGTTATTAACAGCATAAAACAAACAGACAAACAAAGGCTTTTTATGTGCAGTTTATTAAACAGCTTCCCTTTCACGCTGCATGACCGCTTATCCTCTTGTCTTTAAATTAAAAACAGGCGCATACATGAAGAGAGAGCATTTTGTCTTCAAATTAAAAGCACAACTATAACTTACAGCCACACGCAAACATTGTGCTCAGTCCGAGCAACATTTAAAACACACTGTTACAGCCAATGATTAATAATAGCGCAATATGTCTTTGCATTCTGGCGTTAAATGCTGTTATTGTAAAAATTAAGGGAACACTATAAACTACATCGAAATTCAACCGGAAACAGGAAAGAAGCTACAGCCCGATGTCAAGATCGCCATCGGCCGACGCCTAGTTACGGGAAATACGGTAAGTGAAGAATATGTAGTATTTATCATAAACGGTTTAACGAAGTTAAGAGTTTTCTGTCTCGAGTGTTCCCGCTGTTTGTCGAGAAGTCGATTTCTTGATTTACATGTTTGACTTTTTAACGAAAAGTTCAAACATTTTGGGACTAAGTTTTATGTGAAATGGCGGTGAATGTGGCTAGAAGGAAGTTAGTGCGCGTGCACACAATAACAGCGCGTGTATACACATGATATTACTGTTTAGTCAAATTAATTTCATTTTTAAATGAATAGCTAAATAGTTAAACATCAAAGGGGACCATTGTCATAAATGGTAGGTAAATTGTTATAGAGGCTCACTGTAGATTTTATTGTACAGAATATAATTACTGTCGTACTGCTCATACTTCTCAGTGGTACCCTCATTTTATTTTTATTTTTTTTGTCACAAAGGCTGTAATAACTCTAAACATGAATATGTTGACGTTTTTACCTGGTAGAAAATTTAAGAGCATATTAGTGATAGAAAAAAAAAACCCCTCAGTACTTGCTATACTTGTTATAGGAGTCCTCATAAGAATAGCCGTTATGTATGTTATTTTATGTTGTCACAATATATGCAGTCATATATCTTTTTATGCTCTTATCTGCTTCAATTAAACATTAGAGCCCCCATGTAATCTGATAAAGCTAAACAATTACATTTACCAGATGTAATTGTTTACATTAGTCACTCTTGGCAGGTCCTATTTTTCAGGTCCAAGTTATGCTGGGCCTCTATACTGCACCAATGCTTGCTGGACCTTTCTTGGCCCAGAGTCAAACTCCTGGCCTGCATTTACAAGCGAAGCAGCACTGGCCCAGGTCCACCCTTAAACGAAAAACCTTTTGTTCCTCCTGTGCAAATGTCCTGTTCTCATTTTCTTTGCAAGATAGCAAGAAAGTGCAAATATGACTGTATTAAGATGAGCTCACTATATAGAAAATGTATAGAAAGATTGCAGCTTAGTAGAACATTATTATAATACACATGCTTTTAGAGTTGTTGACTTTGGCCATGTTTAGTAAACCTATGCTGAGTTTTTGTTATGTCTGTGAAGAAAATAGCATTGGGAAATATAGAGGAATGTTTTTCTTGAGGTGTCAAATACGCATTTCTAATACTGATTCGTGAGAAAACTGTTTTCTGAATTCATTTTAATTTGTCAAAGAACCCAGTAATGTTTACAGAAAAACTGGGATAACATTAATAACAATGACTTAGCTCAGAATTCTCCTGGGTAATTATTCTTTTAAAATGCCAGGAGTTTATAGAACATCTCAGTTTAATGGAAATAATGTGCAGCAAAGAGTGGAGTATGCATTCTTACTGTAACTGACTGTTTCTTCATTGAAGTTAATATTGAGGAAGTAACTAGAAAAAGGGAAGTTGTTAGACATTAGACAAGAGGTATGACTGAGTACTTGGAGCTGCACTTAAATGTGTGCCTGCAGATGTTTTTTCTGCAATGTTTTAGGATGTGTAGTTGAGGACTGGAATGCTTTCCTGAGAAGCAGCCACCGGTTCTCTTAAGGAACTCTTGCCTGTGTATTCTGAGTCCCTTTTAGCTGTCGTTACTAAAGGCTTTGGAATTTCATTAATCTCTGTGAGAGAAACAGAGCAGCAGAAGCTGTATAGTCACCGACTGTATGTTTTGTTACAGTTTAGTTCAAGATTTCCACAACAAAGATCATTATGGATTAAAGTTTATAGTGTGCACTATTAGTTACATGTTTATTAGGTGTGTGTAGACATTTAGGCTGCAAAACTCCTCTAAAACATAATTGTTTAGGTTTCTGATGACACTGACAGGGAAGTGTAGGTTCATTTTACATGTAAATCAAAAGACTGTATTTAGTTTTTGATGGGCGATTGGGTTTGATTAGTTGACCTGCAAAATTAATTAGCAGAATTTGATAATCAGTCACTGCCATTTCCTCAGTTGGGAAAATACCATGCTTTTTAGTGCAGAAGGTTGGAATAGCAGTTAAAAAATGACCTTAGAGTTGCACAGACTTCTTTTGCATGAAGTGAAATATTCTCAGGACTGCATGAGCAATAGATGGCAATAGTGAAGATCATTGGAGATTCATTTCAGGTTTAGGGTTGCATTTCTAGAAATGAAGTTTGGAATATGGTCAGAATTGGTGGTGTGCCCAAAACTGAGATGTATAGCCCGATTCTTATCTGTTTTGCAGTAGTACAAGGGAGTTGTCTGTTGGTCTGTCTGGTTCCAGATTCATTCACAGCTTAACACAATTTAAGCCCAAATGAATGTAAATGGATTTTTGGACAAAAACCCAAAACAAAGAAGAATTTCTGTCAAGCTTTTAATAATGTGAAGAGGCAATTAAAAACATGAAAGTTAAAAATCAAAACCACCAAATTGCAAAGGAAATAACAAAAACCCCCCAAAACACCGGTCACGGCGACATCTTAAAAGAAACCTTAAAAGCTTGAACCTTGAACTAGTAACTTTTGACTGTTTTTTTTGTCACACAGTTAATCTGTTGCACAATAATGTTGTGGCTAAACTGACTAAATATTTCAGCTCTAGACGGAATGAGTAAATGAGAAAATGATTGGCAGATGAACTGATAATTGGTACTAATTGTTGCCTTTTTTATGAGTCATAATATGTGAAGTTGGTGACTAATAGAGTACCAAAAACAAAATTCAAAATGCTTTGACTGTCTACAATGTCTGTACCTGTGTCCTCAAGCTTATGTCGGTTTTGCAGAGATATTGTTGTCATGACAAACAGTTTCCTTATCAGTAGGGGTGGAGTGAGCAACTTGCATTGAGCTTTTCGATTATGGCATGTACCAGAACCTGTCAAGTGGTATTCCGAGTTTCCTGTAGTGGTTTTTATATTTTTATATGACTAAGTTGTTTTTCTGCTCAAGAGAAAAGCAAGTGAGATTATTTCAGATAGATCCATCAGATTATTGACAGCTCATACGCTCGCCTCAGTCTAAACACTGTTTTCGGAAATAATTTTTCGCAAGAAGATGCTCATAATGTGAGTTTTCACACTGCCACATTTTCATAAAGAAAGAAACTCTTTGTTGTTTTAACAACAGGACATATAGTGGAGAGTGTGGGCGTGTGACATGGCATGTGACGGGCTCTTGCATGTTGGCTTGCTACAGGGCACGCGCTTATTAGGATATCAGAGCAAATGAAAGGCCACAAATCCCTTCAAATTTAGTGGTGTGAGTGTTTACAGAAAGTTGACTATCCATTCCAGGTGATTATCAGACTACTGGTTTAAAGTGCACAGAGAATTGAAATTGTTTTTCACCCAGTAAAGAAACTTTTTTTAACTGATTTTTTGCTTTTTTAAACAAATTTGAATTCAGTGCTGTGCTGTACTAATCACATCCTTTGCTTCTTACTTACTAAAACTTTTATCTTAATGGTCTGCAAAGATTGAAAGGGTTTAGATATTACCACTACTCACATCACAGTTCATAGTTCACATTTTTACGTCATCATACCCATAAGCTGTTATTCTTTAATTGGCAGTACTCAAGAGGGCAGAGTAAGTAAACCAGCCCTGTTAGAGGGAGCAGAAGGAGGGGGGAATATGGGGAAGTGTAGATGCATTTCCCATAAGTCATAGTCAGCCAGCTCCTCCCCCAGTTGGCTGAGAGCCAGCATCAGAAGAGCAGAAAGCAGAGAGGCAGCGACTGAGGCTAGTCGTTACTGAAAAGTAGAACATGAAGGCACGCAAACGGAGCACCTAGTTCATGTCGATGACAGGTTATTCAGAACAAATACTCGAGAATGCAGTTCAGACTGGCATCTATCGGTATGTCTGCCCGCTACGTCGGCTCACACATACAGAGTCTGTTTTTGTGCCTGTTTGTTGCAGTGGGGTTTTCTCTATTTCCTTTCCACGTAAATTCATTGGGGTGTGGTGGTGCAGCGTCTTAAGACGGAAGTGACAGTTGAGTTGCTTCGCTCTAGATAATCTTATGGTGCATGAAGTGTGTGTACAAGGTAGTATCATTAATAAACTTAAACAGCTTTAACGTAATTTTGATTATGTTTTGATGTTATTTTTTGCTGTATTCTTACTTGTATCTGTACTTTATTAGTGTTGTCAGCAGCAAAAGCATGCAGTGTGCATGTGATTGTTTTAGTCAAGAATTTAGGCTTAATCTTTGTGTGAGAAGCTGCTAGTGTAATGGACAAAATGACGCAACTAATTGCAACTGTAGTGCTCCAAATGTAGTTCTCAGTTTGTGGCTTTTAAACTTCATGTAGTTTTCCTGTGTTGGTTTTACAGTCTTACCTGTTGTGCTGATAATAACTTTTAAGCTTTGAACAGGCAGCCATGCAAATCTTTATTTGAAATTAGCCCAGGCTGTGCAGCCCAGGCATTGCCTAGGTTACTTCCTCTGACTGAAACAGAGTGCATTCACTGAGCGACAGAGTTTGCAACTGTGAAAACAAGGCCGGGGTTTAATTTCCTGTCTCATCTGCCCACCTCAAATTTCACAGTTTCAGTTCATCTGCGCTCCTAAACGTGTGTGGCGCAGTAAAATATGTTAAACTTCAAACGAGCCGTAATGAAGCAGATCGAATTATTTTTGCGTTTATGCATGGGTGCATATTTCTCTCGTAAACCTTTCATCTTCAGTCAGATTTATGAGCTTTTCTGTTGTGCTTGATTACAGCAGGCAAATAAGACTGTGGAAAGTATTTGCAAAGTGCGCCATAGATGAAAAATTGGAAAAATACTAAGAACGGAAAATTAAGAAAAAATGAACAAAAACAAACAGCAAAATGCATTACAACCTTTAACCAGAGATGTGTTTAGTTTTCAGTATCCATTTGTTCCCCTTTTTAGGTATCCTCACTCCCACGCTCACATTAGCAGATAAAAGTCCTTTGTTACATTTTGGAGAAATGGTTTATGCTTATACAAACTTCACAACATTTCTAAAGGTCACTCTTGATGAGTCGCAGCAAGCATCTGACTAACTGAATAAATATGACGCACTGTGAGCTCTGAAGTAACACGTTCATCAAAATCGAAAGCTCAGTTTATAAAGAAGCCAAATACGTTGCCCTCGCCAAAGACAAATTCACTAATTAATATTTAAATAATAATACTGAAAAGTTACCTTTAACTCTCTGGTTATAGCCACACAAACAACCCAGGTGTCTACAACTAAAACTAAATTGATTAACTCTTATTTAAGATTAAAGACAAAACATAAAGGCAGGATACAGTTGGTAAGGAAGAACGTTATTTATCAGCTGCTTGTGTCTCTTGCAGATTTAGAAGATAACATGGCGGTGAGACAGAGGCTCTTCAACTCAACAGCGCCTTTCTCTGGACCACCAAAAGCTGACCTGAAGGGGACATATCCATCATGCTCCAATGCAGAGCAGGAGACTGAGGAAGAGCAAGAGGAGGGGAAGGACAGCAAAATGGGATATACGCCAAAGTGGTCTACAGATAAAATCACTAAACTCCTGACACATGGAACTGCAGAACAAGTGGAAGAAATGCAGTTCAAGACCTCAACCATTGTTGCTCAGGCAGAATGTAAATATATCTTATTTTTATAGTGTATCACATCAATTAACTTTCCTGTGAGCCAATTTTACATTAACATTGTGCTCCGTTTAGGTGAAACCCAGGACTCCCAGGAGTTCAGCCCTTCCTGTTATGAACGATCCTTCGGTGTCTACCCTAAATGCTTAACCACCAGGTAAGATCTTGAGGACATTCTCCGCATTATAAATTAAATTTCTGTTTAAGGGTCTATGCTGAATTGTGTAAACAATGCCTTAAATTCCTTTTGGTTTCTTTGAATTTCTTTTGAAGTCTTTCATCTGACCAAAACAATGTGGCATGCCAAACAATGGCTTCAGTTCAGGAGGCAAGCACATCAATACTCTCCCCAAGAAAGAGTACCCATAGGAGACAGAAACGTAAGGGGAAGAGGAAGAAGCAGCAGAAGAAGAAGGACAAGCAGCGACAGAGACGTCGAATGCCTTCTGGAGTGCCTGAACAGGAGAGTGGAAGTTCTTTGATCCCGATCCTGGTGAGGTTACTCTTCACATCTCTCTGAGTCTTGAATATGAAACTGGCATTGAAAACGGGGTTAATATTTAGTACGCTGTGCTGTTAAAAGAATTTAAATCATCTTCAACAATAGGACCCTAATCTCTAGAAGTTCCCATGTAAACATTAGCCTTCCTAAATTGTGGAAGTGAAACATTGAATTCAAACAGCCCCGCCTCTTTCGGCCTTGAATTTTTAAGCCTAGATCAAATTTATCAGAGGATGTAAACACCATCTTGTCTAAGAACTTTTTTTTCTTCTTCTTCTTCTTGTAGGAGGACTCTTCTGTTGAAGAGAGAAGTGATCTCAGTACGTCTTGCTGTAGCAGCTTTGAAAGCTCAGAGGAAGACGACCGAAGGCCTTCTTCATTTTACACCCAACAAATCTACAACAAAGGCTCAAGCTGTTCCCCTTTGAACTGGCCAGTTTTGGGTAACCTCTCCAGTGTTAGGTCATATGAACACAACAGCAGCTCGGACTCTCTTAGCAGTGTGGGAGACTGCTCACTGGCCCTTGCTGGGCTCAGGGGCTGTGTCAGTCAGGGGGATCCGTGCTACGCAGGGCCATTTTTCAAAGAAGTGGAGAGGGAGACTAGGGAAGACGAAGACGAGTTCTCGGAAGCTGACTCTGTTAGCAATGAGGGACTAATTTTTTATCATGAAGTAAGTTCTGCTTTGCTTCAGTCTGCTTGGTTCAGTAAGTTTTGGTTTGAAAAGTGGCTGAACTAAACTAACTTGTTTCTCTCTTCCTGACAGAAAATTCAGCCTGTGGACTCAGAATACAAAGAAGGGAGAGAGTATGTCCTCCATCACTTCATCAAGGAAGGCTCCTATGGTGAAGTACACAGTGCTGAAGATGTGAACAGCGGGTTCAAATTTGCTGCCAAAAAGGTAATGGACAGCATATTGTTTTGTATAAAAACGGTCTTGTATAAAAGTATGTATATAATCTTAGTATTTTAATGTTCCGTCGTTTTCTCAAAGATCGCCCTGAAGAGGTTCAGCAGTGAGGAGGTGGGTGCGTGGAGTGCCCTCAGATCTCCTCGTGTGGTGAAACTCTTTGGAGTGGTCAGAGAGGGGCCTAATGTCGTCCTTCTGATGGAACACAAAGCTGGTAAACAATCCCACTATCTTCCCTTCACACACAGCGTATGTTGTTGATACTAACTACTCCTGTTGTCATTTAAACTCAAGAAACAGATGGGATCAATTAAGTCCACAAACATGTACAGTAGATGGAACTTGAGTCGACTGAGTTCAAGTGTAGAAAAATACGGATGTGATTAGTGTTGAGATGTGGAAGTGGGTGTTTCTGGGATGCTCGAAATGACTGTTGACCTTACTCAAAGAGTGTTTGTCCAAACTGCACCAAACGTATGACGCGATCTCCCTTCCTGATAAACATATTGATATACCTGACACATTTTTCCTTTGTCATTAAATGCTGGCTTCTTTACAAGCCATAACCCAGAGGAAAAGATTAATCAGATGCTCTGTGTTGGTAAATATTACTAAGACAACAGTCTTTGTCCCGCTCTAACATTTTGTGTTATTCCAGGCTCCTTGGGCCAGCTGATAGTGGAACGTGGCCGACTGCCAGAGGATTTAAGTCTCCACTACCACTCTCAAGTCTTAACAGCGTTGGAGTACTTAGTGAAGAAAAGGGTGGTGCATCTCGATATTAAAGGTATATTATACAAATGCCATACCTTTGAAAACTTTGATAATGGACTGAAGAAAACCAGTTTGATGACTTGAATGTTAGCTTCATATTTATGATGTTTGGTGTGCCCACGTTATGACTGAACAGCCATTCAACTCATTCATCAACACACGTGGTTATTCATGACACGTATCTTAAGAGTGAGCTTTTAAAAGAAATTTAATGTAATTTAATCAATTTGCACCAGAAAATAAATCCACAAAGTGTAGTTGTTAACTTTTATCAACTTTTTATCTCTATATAGTTTACAAATTAATAATGACTGGGACTGTTACTGTGACTTCCCAAATATATGTAATGTTGTCAAGTGATAAAGTATTGAATGTAAATGTTAAAGCCAAAAAAGTAACAATATATCGATATTGGCACTGCCTCACAACACTTTCATTATGAATATTAACAGCTAGAGAACAATAGTAATAACAGTAAAACTAAGAAATGTGTCAGGTTGACTTTTACTTGTTGTGGTAGTGGAAAGTAAAAAAAAAAATACAGAGAGAAAGTCAGATTTGTAATTAGTTCTCATCAGAGGATTTTGTGTCTATGTGCAGCTGTTGTTTGGAACACAAGTGTCATAGATACAGTCTAGATTTGATCTTCAAGCACCTGGGTTGTGAAACCAGATTACCACAGAGAAAAAGACGGGCTGGGAATTTCCCACAGTGTGACTCACTGCTCTTCTCTAGACACAGCGCATGTGCACAAAATCAGGAGAGCGAGAGAGAAAAGGAGAACGAAACGGAGGGAGGGGGGGATGGGACAAAGAGCAGGAAGTAGTTCGAGAGAGAAGAAGAGGAGAAAAAGTACAATGGACAGAAAGAATACAGAAGATGAAAATAAAGTGGAAAGGGTTATATAGAAAAACAAAGGAAACACAAAAACAGAACAGAAACTGAGATTGAGGAAGAGCAAAAAAGCCAGAGAATAGCTTAAGAGCTGACAAAACATGTTTTGTGGTGTATCTCAAGCGCCATCTGCTGTCTGTAATTCCTCAGGAAAAGCTAGACAATAATACCACCTTCTTTATCTGCGTACGGTTTGTGACTAGTTTCCACATCCATTCCACATTAAAGAGTTTAGCACAGCAGCTGTCCCTGTGTGACTTCATATTTTCCATTCATTTGGCTCCTTTGTCTTTAGACTGTTTTGTGTCTAAGCAGCTGCCCTGTTTCTAATTATGTCATCTAAAAACTACACAGCACAAGTCATGGAAATCAACCAAGCACCACTGACATCACACAGCAGCACACAGATTAATGCAATGGATTACTGACTCTGCTTGTTTCTCACAGCCGACAACGTGTTGCTGTCGGATGATGGTAGAGACACCTTCCTGTGTGACTTTGGAAATGCCGAAAGGCTCGACAGCCAGGGTCAGAGCCTCAGTACGTCCAAAGGTAAATACTTTGTCACTGAGTAATTTTGGTAAGATGCGCAATTTCTCCACTTACATGTCCGAATTCACAATTTTCTCAATGTATTTGATTACAGATCTGAAGGGCACAGAGACTCACATGGCCCCTGAAATAATAAAAGGAGAACCCCGCGGAGCTAAAGCAGATGTGTGGAGCAGCTGCTGTATGTTACTGCACATGCTCAATGGGTGTCAGCCTTGGACAAGATACTATAACTGTCGCCTTTATTTGAAGGTATTCTTCGAATACTTTATTGACAGATGTTTGTTCTTTAGAGTACTCGTATCAAGCCTTGACTGAATTCCCTTGCTTGATTGGTTACAGATTGCTAATGAGCCCCCGCCTCTGAGAGAGATCCCACCTGACTGTGGCTCTCTCACTGCTGAAGTTATAAAAGCAGGACTCCAGAAGGATCCACTGAAGAGATCATCAGCATCGGACCTCAAAGAAAAAACTGACAGAGCTCTGAGAGAAGGTAAAGTAAATCCACACCGCATCTGTGTTGATGGTGGTATTAGCAGTGAGTTTATAGACAATTGAGAGTTTGTTATTTTGCATTTATATGGTATGGAATGCTCGGTTTAGTGACCATCAGTTGACCACATTGAGTTTAGTAATACCTGCTATACATTTTGAAGTCAGTTTATCATAGGTACATAAGTTAATTTAAATTTTATTGATTTGATTGCAGTTGGAGGATTCAACAGCCCAGTGAAGGGTCCCTACTTAGAGCCCTTGCTTAACACCAACAAACCAGGTGACTCCATGCAACTCATCACCAGCAGTGCTGACTTTGACGATGAAGAGATGCACCAAGAGTCCGTGGAAAAGCTGATCACAGCAGGGAGGAAGACAAAGAAACTGACTGATGAGGAAGAGGCAGACGCTGATTCTAAGGAGTCAAAACGAGGCTCGCCTCATGAACCACAAATGCTGATCTCTGAGCTGAGCCACAAGAGGGACAACAAAATCACCACGGTACCTGAACTTGAGCTGCGGAAGCTGGTTGGAGGTGAGGTTTTCTTTAAAGTTGTATTTAATTTCAGGTGTAAGTATGGCAGATGCTTGAACTCTGTATGCTTTTGTTTTTTTGTTTGTTTGCAGATTTCTATCTGAGCAGCCTCTCCCAGCTTCATTCTGCTGAGATGCAGGAGCAGTTGCTGTCTTGCCTCAGCAGTGACCCTTACTCCAACTGGGAACCATGGGACAAAAAGGTAAATCAAAATGCAGAGCAGAAATAAAGCCAAAATAGCGGGGAAAACACGTTGTTCAGGGAGCAATTTTTAAAAGAACTTCTCTGGTGGCCTATTGTTTTGGTTTACAGCAGAATTAATAGACCTACTGTTTGGTTTGTGTTCCCCTTTTTCCAGGACTCTGGCCGCTGGTCTCTGAGCCCAGGAGACGACCTCAGCTCTGGTGTCTTCTCCTACAATAGCCAGCCAGATGTGCAGGTGTTCAGTTTGGATTTCCTGAGTCACACACAGCAGCCACCACCTTGCTGTTTTGAAGGTGAGATGAAAAGCTTCTCTTCTCTTCTGTTTAATATGATACCAATTTGTACGTGCCTCACTCTGCTTTATGATTGGTCCAGGGGTGGATGTCTGCATCAGAGACTTTAGCGATAAGAAAATCCGGATCAGAGAGATGCGTCGGGTGAAGGTGGGCCATATTGCCACTGGAATCAGTGATCAGGTGAGGTGTACTCACAGCATCCCACACTATTATATCCAAAAACCATGTGTTGTTTGTCCATTTAAGTAGAAAAAATAGAAAGATTACACTAGTTTGACGCTCATCTGTGTCTGATTTAGATCTCTGAGAGGGTTTTCACACTGAAAACTGAGCACGGCCAGCAGATTGGTCATGATGAGGAAGTGCAAGAGTCCGGCCTGGAGCTTCGCTGTTTTCCAGCTCCAGACTTCAGCACTTCCTGGAGGTGGAGAATCAAAGATGGCATGCTGGAAACACGATAGAGCCCTCAGCTACTTTATTCCAGCTGCAATTTCATATTAACCGCTCATCATTTCATGTTGTGCTTCAAACACGTGTCTTCAGCTTTTGTTGTTGTGTGAGGGACCATAAAAAGATTTGTGAGCCTCAATTTTAACAAACTGCTTTTGTGCCTAAAATATCATAAATAAAATTTAAAAAGAACAAATAAAATGAAATATAAAAGAGGATTGATTTTTAGCTTTGTGTCTTGTAATGTTTGCATGTGTCAATGTTTATGTTGAGTCAATAAACATAAAACTGTGAAATCTGTGAAAAAAGTTTGATCTCTCTTTTTATTTCATACAAAAACAAGTTTGTAATACTTATAAGTTGATATTTCACACAACGATTTAGAAGTTACAGCTATATAATAATTACTAATTATATTATTACTATTACTATAATAAATATAATGGCTTCCCATTAAGATAAAGTTGGTCTTATTTTACTTTTCAGCCTTTTAAGGCTATATCCAATATCCTTTAATTAATAATAATAATTAAAAAAAGGCCTTTTCTATTTTTTCCACACTGGTGGCAGCCTTCCCCTCCCCCATAGATGAATATATCAGTCAGTCTGGTGACTGACGTCTATTACAGATTTACCTGAAACTTTGGTGCAGAGCAAGGCTAATGCTAGAGAAGACATTATTAATACCTAGAGATTATTATTCAGTTTGATAATCCACCATTTTTCCAAAATTATCTGAAGGCTATACTTTGGATTACTAAACCTTGGGTTATGTTTATGAAAATGAAAAGGTTGATATCTTAACTTGGACATTAAAAAAATGTCAGAGCACTTCCTGGTGTCTTACTTTGCATTAAAAACTGACACTAATGTATAACCTAACTAGCACATTGTTGTGTTGATCTATACAAGTTTCTATTCGTCTCTGCATTTCCAGCTACACATGAATTTTCTAGGAACAGGAAAACAGGGATAACTGGTATGCCGATTTGCTGACGGAAGAAAAATGTAAATAAAGTAGGGGGTGTGACTGATCTCGAAAGATCTGAGCCATATTTTATGTGATCATACTGCTGTAAGCCCTTTTAGTACAGTCAACATTCTGTGTGATTAATGCACAGCTACAGTTAAGAGTTAAAAGATTTATTTTTAATATTACAGCATACAAAGTCACTGCAAAAAGATTTCAAGGGAGACTTAAAGGAAATTTTACTCTTACAAATATGATATAGAAAAGGTGAAAACTTGAGAATATCAAAATGATTTCAGAGTTAAAAAAGAAAACAAAAAACACCAAGGCACTGACAAACAAGAAGAATGTATAAAAAGCCTTTTGCTGTTTAGACAAAGTTGCAGTTTGAATAACTCACGTACAAAATACAGTACTTTGAATATGTGTAAAGTGAGGTAAGAATCTGTGAGCAATCCACTGCTTTCTGTGTCTGCAGCGTCAAACCTTTCTTAGACCAAAAGAACACCGAGAAGTAACAGAATTATTGAGTGTCACGTTAAGGTCAGAATGCTGGTCAAAATGCCCCCAAACACCATATGATTGTATATTACACAAGATTGCAGTTCTTTTACTGTCCATTCAGAGAGATTATATGACTGACTTTTTTTTTTAACAATTTGATGATTCATGTTAAACGTAAACATAACTTTATACAGAAGAATTGGGTGTCGCAGCTACTGGAAGAAGAGAAATGAACTGGGGTTTATTTAAACCCAAACTTTTATCACAGTTCTCTAAATATATACCGTTTTCTAAATATTGCCGCAAAAATATCTCTTTAACTTCATGGAATATGACCACCCTCTTACACGTTCAGTGCCAGCAGAACATTACAGATTTACACCAGTGAACACTCACAAATACATGAGAATGTGGATTGGCTAGCATACAGACAATGATGTAAAACGGATGGAGAGAGTGGGAAGAGCAGAAAGGCAATTTCTGTGGAAAAAAAAGAAAACAAAACAAGGGAAACTCTTAATTTGATCAAAGCATTTCTCATAATATCATTTAAGGTAGAAAACAGAATGCAGTGACTTGTGTACCAAGTAAAAAATAAATTAATTAAAATGCATTCCTTGTTCAAGTCTTGACAAGCTCTCCATCCTTCAATTTTGTGCACGTAATCCTGCACAGCTCGCTTCCCCAGTGGCATAGGCATCTTGAGTGCAACAGCGCTATTAGTCCAGCTCCCAATTCTTACATATGTATAAGAGGCAGAAATGAAGAACAAATTATTCGAGACAAGTTCTTCCTGTTGAGCGTGTTTTTTTCTGCATTCTTCTTGCTCCTGTGCCCATTTCCCTCAACTGCAATTCTTGCTGTTTTTCTCTTCTCTGCTCTTCATGCTTCCCTCACATCTTGCGAATGACAAGAACAGTGGTAAGGACTCCTGCCAAGAAAACCCCAACCGTCTGCCATGTGGGTGTGCCGAAGTAGGAGCGAATACCCTCCTAAAAATGCCGAAAAGACATGAAAATTAATATGGACAAATGGACTACTGCTAATAAATTACGTTTATTATTTAGCTCCTTACCCAGCCACCTTGCTCCCTGATCCAGTTGATCACATGTTCCCGGAGATAGTCTATGGTCCAAGTGATAATGGTTCTGATAATATCAGGAATCTGAGTTACAAGCGCCTGGAAAGGTGTAAAGAGAAGATATTTAGATTTTTTTTAATTCAATAATACATGCCTCACTTTTATTATTTATTTATTTTTAAATACCAAACATAGCAGTTTCACGTACTTTGATAACGAGTCGGCATGCAAAGTAGAACAGTGCAACCACCCTGCCCCAGTTAAATATTCCATCTGAAAAGATCTCATAGGCCACTCTCACAAAAACTTCTCTTGTGGGACAAAGTGAAGAGTCATTTATCATTCTAGGGAAAAAGATTGAATAATGGTAAGGAAATCATTTAGTTATTACAGTTATAGTTGAACAAACTTGTATATCATAATACTCCACGCCTTAAAATTGCCTGAAGAGGCACACAGACAAGTTGCTAACCTTTGGAGGTCTACATTTCCATCCAGCTCGTCTCCAATCTGCTGCAGGCACAGGGCAAGCTTCTTATGTTTTGGGTCAGTCAGCTGGCTTCCACCAAGCTGTTCTCTCGTCACTGCTTTATTGCCATCTTCTTGCCTATGAACTCGCTCATAGATGAAACTATACAGCACAAATACACAACAGTAAGCCATCTTACACTTTCTCTAGTTCAACAGCAAGAAACCAAAGTGAAGGGGTTAAGCTGACCCCTTGGTTGTCATCACTGAACCTTGGCACATTAGCACTTTCAAAATGGACTGGTACTTATATATGGTACACTTTACTACTCTATTTGAGGATTGAATGTATTTTCATACAACAAGCCTCATTCACATATGATACATATTTTCTCTGTGCCAAAGCACTTTTGACCCAAGTTAGGATACTAGCACTCTGATAGATGTGTCAAGGTCAAAATGAGATTCACTATTTACGTTGACATGCAACCTAGAAGAGCCAGGGATCAAAATCAACACCCTTCTTCTACCCTAGCTCTACCTTCTGAGCCAAGTCATCAAGGGCACTCAAGCTCATTACACCCCACCCCTTATATCAAGTTGATATCCTTCCCAAAATGATATATTCCACATATAACTGCTACCCAAGAGTGTAGTGTGTACTCACTCCTTTAACAAAATAGCTCCGACTTCCAGTATCTGATCTGTGGAATTCCCTGAAAGACAAAGGTAGGCTATCATTACATGACTCAAATGCTGGTAAATAAGCATTGCGACAAATTATTATCTATAGTGATCTCATTTCAGATGTAATTATACGTCAATTCTCAGTTTCATCGTAGGCATTTTTTCGTAACATTTAGTTTAAACGCGTTTTTAAAACCACTGCTTTTGTAAATTATTTATATCTGCTGTTCAACTCAACTCTAGACACCTGTTTGTCCGTTAAGTATACAAAGGCAATACATCAAATCTGGTGTTAGTTATTTACTTGATAGTATTACTTTAAGTTAATTCGACAGAGTTAAACATTGTCGTAACTGAGGAAATTTGCCATTTTTTTATGTCAAAAGGATGCCGTTTCCAAATGTGTACGTTTCGCTTTTGGTCAAACGCGTTTGCTTACTCTTTGTGGTGCCAACATCTACACAACGCAGTGCTAACGCAAAGCTAACGTTTAGCTACTTTTGCTAAGCTAAGCTAAGCCAAGCCAAGCCCTATCCATGTTAACGATACACTTAGCAAGCAATAGAGCGGCAAACTAAATGTTAACTGTTAAAGCGCCACATTATCTGTGTATATCGGACTCCTACCGACACTGTCAGAGTCGAAATATATATTTTTTATTTACTGACGCTAGCTGCTACTACCTTGATCGCCTCCTCCTGGGTGTGATGCCATCTTGTTTTCTGTTTGGGTCGTTTCTGTTTCCCGTGCAATCACGTGATAACAGTTATTTGTTCGTGCCAGTGGGCGGCACTTGCCACTCTCACTTTTTCACCCCCTAGTTTAATTTACAAATGTACAAATAGAACTATAGGCAACAGCAAAAGTGAAAAAGTATAACGTCCCCTACCGCACGGAAAGTGGTACGGTAACCCTGTAATCTCAGTCAAAAAACAGTCTGTTATATTTTTTTAACCTCGCCTAATATGAACGTCATTTCCCGTACCTCGGTGTCTTCCGTCCGTCGCGCGCATACACAGGCCTCTTTACGACTCGGCTGGCAAAGATGGCGGATGCACAAGTATGTTCGGCAAAACGGCGTGGTGATTTTAAATCGACATATTTACACTTTAATAAACTTTTTACTTATCTAGTATTAAGTATATGTCATTATAGTGTCCTTATACTTGTTCCCGAGTCACGTCAAACCATGTTTACGCGCTTATATTTAACATTTTTTGCTCCTCTGTAGACCCTCGTGCAGCGCTCAAGTAGCCGGAATGGTAGCTTGGTTAGCTTAGCGTGCTATTACTTACCATTCCCTATTAATACGGCTTCTACTCTTTGCATGTTGTACGTGTTAAGTCTTAGCGTTTAGGCACGTCCTCTGTAACTTGTTAGGCTGTATGTCATATTAACCAAAAGTGAAGATTGTTTTTAGTGAGAGGAAGTAAGTGTTAAGTCGGCTAACGAGCGGCGGTATGTGAGAGAAATGCGTGGTAAAGGTGATGTGATTTTTATTTCAAAGCTTTAACTTTCTGATCCGTTTTTCTGACCAGACCGAGAGATCCTATCAGAAGCAGCCTACCATCTTCCAGAACAAAAAGCGTGTTCTGCTCGCAGATGGTGGCAAGGAGACCAAGGAAAAGCTCCCTCGCTACCACAAGAGTGTCGGGCTGGGCTTCAAAACGCCAAGAGAGGTAAATGAATCAACTCGAAGACACCCTTCAAACTTTTAAATACATTTAACATGTATTGGGTTGTAAACTGCAGATGATGTTTTTCTCACGATGGTCTTCCAAGCCTGCAAGGTTCTGACGACAGTGCCTTTTGGCAACACTGATGCAAACTTGTGATTGTGATTTCATGTTAGATTTGATAGTGTTATCACTCATCCATACACAGTAACGTGTGTGTTTTTCTTCAGGCTATTGAAGGCACCTACATTGACAAGAAATGCCCCTTCACTGGAAATGTTTCCATCCGTGGCCGTATTCTCTCTGGTCAGTTTGTTTCGTAGCACAGACAAGTGTTTTTACAGAGGTCCTAAACTTAATTCCATTTTACCCCTTTAATTTTATTTTAATAAAATAAACTGAGGCTCCAAGACTTCAGGCTATAGTGGTTTAAACTCAGCACCTTGGTACTCTGGCTGTTACTGTATCAGTTTTCAAATGCAAACAAGACAGTCCAAGCCAGAACAGTCTAATTTACTACAAACCACATATCTTCCTGTTATTGTCACTGTCCTGCAAATGATGCTTATCTCACGATGGTCTTCCAAGCCCTTTGGGTTCTGACGACAATGCCTAATGGCAACACTGATGTAGTCTAGTGACAAAAGTACTCAGAGCGGTTTTTTCAATCTGTCCAGTGCCATACTATAGAAAGTGGTGTAACACGAAATGCTGTCCATTATCTGTCTAAAGGTGTGGTGACCAAAATGAAGATGCAGAGGACCATTGTCATCAGACGTGATTACCTGCATTACATCCGCAAGTACAACCGCTTTGAGAAGAGGCACAAGAACCTCTCTGTCCATCTGTCACCTTGCTTTAGGTACAGCACCTAACATATTATGCCAGGTTTTCTTAAATAACAGTTTAGTTAATAACTGTGTTCCTTCAAAGCATCTTACTTTGCTGCAAATGATGTTTTTTCTCACGATGGTCTTCCAAGCTCAGGAAGCTCTGACGACACTGCCTTTGGCAAACACTGATGCAGCTTTGCTTCAGTATGACAACATTTTCTGTCAACTTAGTTTTGGACATGCATACCTATTTTAAATACCCCTTTGCACTGTTTTTTTTTTTGTGTGTGTGTGTGTTCTGCAGAGACGTCACAGTTGGAGACATTGTGACTGTCGGGGAGTGCCGACCCCTCAGCAAGACTGTGAGATTTAACGTCCTCAAAGTGACTAAGGCTGCTGGAGCCAAGAAGCAGTTCCAGAAGTTTTAGATGTGACTTTGAACAAGATGTCTGCTGTCGGCTAATTTGTCTCATTTTGAAATAAAGAAAATCTTGGCTAAATTTCCGGTACAGACTGAAATATAAAACATTTTTGTGTGGCTTTTATTTCCAGTATTTTGAGCATAATAAACAGCACTGTGTATCACTGGTCACTGTAGCAATATTATTGATAAATTATTGATAAATCGTTGCAAAAGTACTCTTGCGACGATTAAATATTTTAATGTTGGGTACTCTGCTCCCGGTCTAAAAGTCTATAAAATCTGGCATTACAGTCATAAGGTACACCTTCTTTCAGTTAGATTTCACATATCAGGTCACAAGGAAGTTGTATTTAAATAATTTTAGAACCACAAACCCAGATGAACAGCAACACATGACATACTGTCAGTGGGCAAAAACAA
The DNA here is from genome assembly GCA_015106755.1 of Etia nguti. Taxonomy (NCBI): domain Eukaryota; kingdom Metazoa; phylum Chordata; class Actinopteri; order Cichliformes; family Cichlidae; genus Etia; species Etia nguti. The sequence continues at coordinate 12,175 of VUQG01008817.1, read as the reverse complement.
GAAAAATGCAGAAGCAGTGGGTGAAAACGCATCATGATTCAACAGGTTGTAGAACCACCTTTAGAAACTACAATGAATTGCTGTGACTGATTACAATGACTAACAGTCTCACTGTTGTGTATGAGTTTGAGCCCACTCCTTTTCTTGCATTATTGCTTTAGTGAGGGTTGCATGCATCTGGTTCTGCACAGCATTTTAATCAGGTGTGGACTTAGCTGTTGCAACACCTTGATTCTTTTCTTTTTCAGCTATTGTAGGCTTGTTGCTTTGCTTGATATCATTGTACTGCTGCATGACCTGGTTTGGACCAAGCTTTATCTGTCGAACAGATGGCCTCACATTTGGCTCTACAAGATTTAAAGAGAAGTGCATGGTTCCCAAGTCCGAGGAACAATTGCTTCCAGATTGCTAACGATGTATCTCCTCTTTAACATTGTTTTAAAACACCTGAATGAGCAGACCCGCAAACTGTCAAGAGTGGGATATAAAATAGAAGTCCGTTCATTTTCTTTTATAGATGTTCTCACACTTGCTGCTTTTCCTATTAATTCCCGTGTGAACAATGAGGGTGCACTTGATTTTCACACACTTTCTGAATTTTGATTTAAATTGTTGTCAGATTAATAATGACATGCTGTAATTTTTTTGTAGTTCATCTGGACTATAGCTTGAGGTCATTTAAGCCCTGCTAAAGAAAGGATTTTTTACATCTTCATAAATTAAACCTTAGAGTTGGAAGAGAGTGTACTTTGTTTTTCTCAAAACTAGTAGACAAAATGATGCAAACAAGGTGAGGCTTTGGAAGTTTTAAACATAGTTGAAGTTGAGTAGATAGAAAAGTTGAATCTATATTTTCATATTCTGGGCTTTAGTTCACCAGTTTTATTGGTCTTTCTCAGGATGGCTGCTTTACTGTTTTAATAAAATAAATCCTATAGATTGTCCCTACAAGGTAGATTACTGTAGCTGACTGGAAGCAGGTGTCTTTAGTAGCCGATGAATGCGTTTAGTGATAAATTGTGAATTATTCTACCACCAATAACTCGAGTGTCCTAAAGCTGAAAGAGAGTCTTTTCCTAACTGAAGTCTAGTTAAAAGCAACATGGCAATGATGGGACATTAAGCTTAATAACTATGTTTTTTTATTATCCTGTAAAAATCATTAAATCCTTGCTGTTGCTAGACATGACACTAAAAGCACAGAAGAGATTATGAAATGATTATTGGACATATGAGACGGAAGATGTAAATGAGCCTGCTCAACCTCACTTTTCCACATGAGAGAGGTCTAAAAAAATCTATTTATTTTGTAAACATCAGAACTTTAGCATGATTTGCCAAACTGGGACAAAGCCAAAACAAAGAATACAATGACGACAAATAGAGAGCGTGTAAAATATTACATATGAGAATTTACATTGAGCTACATTATTGTGAGCAACAGACACATTAGAACAATATGCAATGTGTTAGGATGACATACAGATCAGACTGAAGAGTGGGATATAAAATGGAAGTCCTTCCATTTTCTTAACTTCTTCAATTCAAGGTCAGGTAGGGGAATGACGCCTAAGAACAATATAATATAGAACACTGGAGATAGTATATTTACAGTATCTGTTAGTATGGGATGCACAAAAAACAAACAAAAAAAGCACATAGTGTCTCATTCAAACAGTAAATCATAAACAGGTATTGTGTCGTAGCATGTATTCATATTTATTTTTTAAGCAATCAAAATGCATCAACCTGTTCCTAACCAATCTCCCTATTATAACCAGCAGGGGGCAACAAATAGCTGTTTGAATGTGTTCACTCTTGAATCTAGCATACATGGTACATGGATTAGCCACCAGAATATGTCCGATTGCAATCATTCATGAATCAAATGACAATACTTGCTTTGTAAATAAAAATTATGTTAATAGAATTTTTAATAATAAAATAAAATAATAATAATAATAATGTAATACAACAGATAGATAACACTTTATTGATCTCACAAAATAGTACACTACAATAAATAAAGTAAAAGTGGCAACAGTGGTAAAAAATAATACAAAGAAAAGTACAAATGAATTATGAATATGCATAAAATATGCATTTTCATCTCTCACAGAAAGTATAATATAATATAATATAATATAATATAATATAATATCCAACAACACTGGATTACTGTTGAATAACATGAATATCTATTTCAGTTATTCCAAAGGTGTGATTCAAGGCCTCCTGTTGGGCCGCTGAGGTACTGCAGGTGGGCCGTAGCAATAACAGAAATTCAGTTTGAATTTAGTCTGTATGTATGTACAATTAAACATAATATTATTAGTTATACTTAAAAAACAAAAAACCCCAAACAAACCCCAATGTAATTAAATGTAAAATGTAAAATAAACGAATGAACAAAGATAATAAATAAAATAAATTGCAGTGTTTTTTTCAAATCATCTCTCTTGGATATGTAAAATGACGCTCTCATGATGCTGCAGCCACAATATGACCTCCTTCTTTTGTACTGTTAAGGCCCGAAGATGCTCAGTGGTGTCTGAGATTCAGAGAAATACACAACAAGTGTTCTTCTCAGCTGATTCATTTGCATTTGTCCTTATTTCTGCTTGAGAAGCTGACAGCTCTTCTGTGTGGGAATCAGTCAGCCCCCCCTTTACCGTCTGCTAGCTGAGTGCCGTGACAGAGGAGTCACTATTAACATAATGTCGCAGTACATGCTTTTTTCTCACTGCTCTAGTGACTGTGGAACATATGGTGATGATGTGAAGAGGAGAAAGTGGTTAATGTGAGCTCAGCCGTGTAAGTACTCCTGTCATTTAATGATTAGCAGACTGAGCAGCTGTTCTTCTGAAGCTTTGCTATGGATAAACAAATATTTCCCTCAATTACAGTTTTTACTTTTGTTTTTGCTGTAATAATAATAATGTAGCTCTCCACCCATGCTGCAGTGTTTACCTAAACAGCAGTGTCCCAGCTTCAAACCACAAATTGTCCTCTGTACCGGGGCTTTCCCAGCTCTTTCTCTCCTTCGTTGCCGACACTACGGGAGGGTGGGAGGGCTTGCAGGATGTTCTCGGAATAACAGGCTCTCTCACAAGCAGACACCCCAGGGAGCATGATGGCCCTGCAGGACCCCCAGCCCACATGAGTGCAAGCATGCTCCCAACGAGTGTTTGTCTGAGGGCAGAGGTCTGATCCCTTAAGAAGTCTGAGCAACCATAATAAACCAAAACTGACTGTCAAAACTGTGATGGATATGTACGGTTAGATAAGTCTGGCCTTGTTGCTGTTGTTGTGCATAGATTCAGAAAGTCAAGATTAACTGTGCTAACCATTTAAGCTAAAGAGTTTTTCAAAACCTCTGACACAAAAGATGCAGACATACATTTCTCTGTGCCATTGTTCTGTGCATTTACTTCCACACAAGTCTGATTGCTGAATTCAAAAACAACAACAACAAAAAAAACTGTATTTATTTGTATTTTCATCCTCACTTCCTGAAACACAAGCCCTGCAATTCAGGGCTCAGCTCTGAGATGGAGAAACCAGTCACGCTTCTGCTAAACTAATTTCAATTTTCCATTTGGAGGCATCACAAAAAGTCAAGATAGATTCTGTGTAGAGCGGAATTTAGTAGAGCATCCATCACTGGTGGCTTACTCGGGCCCTCTGTGCATATAAAACAAATATATACTGTAAAGAGCATATTTTTTTAGCACACTCATTTGAAGGGGTTTCAGCACACTAATATCTGCAAACAGCAGTATTGCAACATGTTCTTCTGTTCAATAGTAGTCTTTAAACATTGTTATCTATATATTTTCTGGCCATGACAGCGGACACACAGTCAGGTCACTTCACATCCTCCAGTCTGCCAACATGTTTACCCGGAGTCATGGAGCATGCTTGCAGCCATGCTTACTTGTGTACCTAATGGCAGTGATGTTAACTCTAAGGGTCATCCCAGTGAGGGTAATCAGACAATCAAAACAGAGACCTTCTGGTGAGCCAGCAGGAGGTTGCAAAGTCACCGAAGCTGGAGCCTGATCATGGGCTGTTTGGAGGCTGTCAGTGGCATCCAAACTGTTTTCCAGCAGAAACAGCAGCATAAATCAGACCTGATGGAGTGAACAGATGCAGGCACGGTTTTGTGTAATACAGAGTAGCCTGGGCTTTAACAGTCTTACACTTTGTGGTCTGTACTACAGACAAAATAACAGACTGCTCAACACAAAGGTAAGCTTATTTCCTGAATCTCAACAAATGACCTCTACATTTAAGTCTACCTTATGAGGGGTAAATGTATTATATTGCTACAGATTTTTTTTCTACTGCAATATAATACAGAACCATTAAACCCACCACTTCCCTGTGGCTGCCTGCTACGGTGCACAACACAAATACTATAGACTCCACTACGGGTCAACACGGGGTCACCCTCCACATCTGGGCATGCCATTATATTTTTGAACATCCAAAAAGGGTCCAACGGCATATTATTATGACACGATTCTCAGCCACAAACAAAGTGCCATGTGGTCAGGCTGCACACTGCAGTCATATAAATTAAATATGGGTTTGGATGGCCTTCGGTTAAAGCCAGTGAAAGTGGATATGGTGGCTAATAGGCGTGTCAAGATCTATGTCTTTAAGGTTAAAGGTTCTGGTCACAGTTATCAGAGTCCGTTATCTACAGCAGCACCTTGAGCTTCTTAACTGATTTTAAGTGATCAAGCAGATGTGGCTGCTGCTCTTCACTTGCAGACTCATCAGTTTGTGGGTGCTTTTGTAAAAACATGCTTTTATTAACCTGATGATTCCTGTTTGCATGTGAGTGAATGTTTGCTGAAGGGCAAAATTTGAACACTTCAAAGAGTATCCATTACAAAACGCTGATTGATAACTGCTCACCTGGTCTGTCTGGTAAGTCGAGAGCCATGCAGCCACCCCGCAGATTTACACGACATCTACTAATTCAATATTCTCGTGTTCGGCGGCATTCATGCCTGCCTGTCATACAAACTGCATGTCTGGCTTGTGTGACTGCGGTGGGCATCTCCAATTTTACACCATGTCATCAGATCAAAAGGGCAGCTGGTGCTGGCGGGTCACAGGACAGGGTGTTGTATGCAACAGCAATTTTGGGTCATGTGTGAACCATCCAGCATGGCTGTCATCAGAGCAGCCCCGGGGTGTGCTCCTGCTGAGTGATGGCCTCACATTGGAGCCCTGAACAGGCAGAATCTGGACTACATATTAAACATGTGCTATTTTCAGATAACGCCAGGTGACTTGTGTTCTCATGGAATCAATTTTCATTTGTACTTGAATAGGCATCTATTGCTAATGAATACAAACTAAATAAATAACAGAATTACTAGAGAAATACCAGAAGTTTTAGTCTTTTGTTTTGCTGAATTCTTTGAGTTTGTGTTTTGAGAAGGTAAATAAAGACCTCCACTGCAAAGTGTAACACTTCTCCCTATGAAGTGTAACAGGAGAAACTCAAAGGAACGCCCCTCAGCAACAGTTTGTGCTGTTATTGAGCAGTTCCTGTGCAGTGAGAAGAATTCACCCTGGCAGATGGTGGGGCCGAGGCCCCCGAGGCCCCAGGCAATGCTACACCCTGGGACCGGGATACCTAATCATGCCCTGTTGAGCCTCTCACCTGCTGCTCCACTGCTCACAATGTTATCTCATCTCCCTGACCTATTGTGGCTCCCATCGGTGATAATGACAGTTAAGAGACCCACGCAGCGCTGGAGCAGGAGCTCGGTCTCCCCGGAGAGAGTCAAAATCATGGGAAACCACAGAGTAATCGATCTCCCCATCCTGCCTCCTCTGGTGGATCTTATTTCTTATCTCGTATTGCAGTAAACTACTGTGGTGTCTGTGATTAAAGCACAGATTGTTTTGACTTTCACAGCCACTGTTCTTAGAGATCAGTCTTATTTTATTATTATTTTAATAAACTAGTTGTCAGTGCCCCTCATACACTGTAGGAAATAGAATTAGAACAATGTAATGTAAAATCCACAGTGACATTTAATTTCCTTTTTGTCTTGTCTCATCAGTCTAAAGTCTAATTTCACAATAGACAGGAAAAAATTCCACTTGCTCGCCATCTAGCTCCATATGAGTTCAGAAAGTGTTCACAGACCATAGCTATGTGGCCTTGGGTAACCACAGTTAGTTGCATTTTAAAAATTCTGTTCGCGCAACCTACTTAACCAAACCACAGTATTGTGAAGATCTTTGTTGTTGTTGTTGTCCTCTTTATTTTTGTGCTTCACTATTTTCATTTTCACTTAGTCATTTGTCATGAGAAAAAACCCTCCCCTTCATGTGTGACCTCAGTTCCCACCATCTCAGACAGGCATGGTCACAGTGGCCCATTTTTCACTGGGTTCTGCCCAACTTAATTAGACTTTCATTACTTCATTCTGAATGTGTAC
>VUQG01008814.1:10018-22223 GCA_015106755.1 Etia nguti | reverse complement strand
ATAAATCAAATTATGTTTCTGACTTATATTCTCAGACTTGAAAAATCTCCTTAAGAGGCACAAAATGCAGGCCTCAGGACGTTACATGACACTGAGTGCACCTTTACTGATTTAGTAAGTACTTCAAGGCTGGTAGCTGCTATAATGTAGGTAAATATTTGTGTAGAACCTAAGCCGTAGTAATTCCTATGATTTATACATTGTCATCTTACTTTCAGTAATATTTTTTGAATTACCACTCCAAAAGAACTTCTGTCATCTTATGACTGAACTCCTGTCACCATCTAGATCTCAGATTTACCATAAACATAACCTACAGGCTAAAAAAAGTCTTCTTGCATAAGTTTTTCTTTTTTGTGTAATTACAAGAAGGGAATGATGTATGAGTTTGTCACAGACTAGGGAGTTTCCAGCTCTCTCTCATACACTGCTGCAAATATGACAGCTAATAAGCCAAAGTTGACACTCCTCAGTAACAGAAATGTAAATGATCATAACTTTCACTCACACAGTCGGCTTTACTTTAGGAGAGGAGATGGGTCTGCCCCATTTCATTAGCAGCAGTCCTTTAATTCATAAATATAAATTATCCTGGATGTGGCTGTTTTAAAAAGTTAAAAAGGTGAAAGCTCCAATTTCTCCACTTATTTTAAAATGCAGAGATCGTGTGAACATGCCATAAATACACAGTGCCTTCAAAAACTGCCACTAGTACCCTGAAAAACCTTTTTAACAGGTGACTCTGTTTACAGACAGAACTGTATTCCCAGTTTGCATAATTGGTACTCTAGAACTTTTTTTTTAATGTACACCCATCATAATTGGCACTGACCTTCAATGTTGTTAGCAAATGTTATTATTTTCTTAATAAAGCCTATAAGGTATGAAAGATATAGGTGCACAGGTAGACAGCCCACAATAAATTTAGAATATGTAAAGATCTGCTTAAATATTATTTTCAAATTTCTTAATATCTCTCCTGCTCAGTATGAGGCTTCAGCCCTCCACTGCCTTAGTGCCAATGCATGGTGAGAGGGTCCAATACAATGTAAAGACAAAACAATCAGTGTTCCACTGAGGCAGATGAGCATGCAGATTCATCTTATTATGGATTAGGATAAATATTATTCCATAATTAATCTGTAACAGCTGCCCCAGGCTGTGACCCCGGTTGTTATCAGAACTCTGACATTATGATCCCAAGGATCTGCAGCCCAATATGCACCTGTGATACCACTACTGTTCTCTCCAGGAGAATCATTCACTCATTGGTGAAGTGCTGAAAATAAAATAACCAATAGGCTGCTCAACATTAAAAAAAGAGTATCATTGTAAACTATTCCTTTAAAAAATAATTCTTATGGTTAAATTAAACAGTCAGTTTAAAGACAGTGTGTACAGTTGTAGTTTAATTTTTTATTTACTGTAATATTTTAAAAACGAAATAGTTCAAAACTATGACCACATTAACCAATTAGCTTTTCATAATATAAATGTATCATTAAAAAAAGATTTGATTTAGGTTAAAGTTTTAAAAGTATAACAAAAAAGGTTCTTGATTGTATGTTTGAAGTTTTTTAGCCTATGAATAAAGCAGTTTCTTTATTTATGACATGTATTTCTTTGTATCTCTCTGGAGCTCATATAACAAAAATACTCCTTAGAAGAGGGAGTTTCACACTTGCTATGGCAATTTGTATCTTTCTCGTTTCTTCTGATACAAGAAAATCAATTATATTGGGTTTGCTTTTTTCCTATAAAATATTTAGTTGTCAGTGTTTTAAACAGGGTGTGGCTGTATTATAAAATTATACTTTAGCTACTTTCCAGTGTGATTTGCAAATCCTAAGTCTAGTTTCTTCAGTAACTACATTTCCCAGAACGCTCGCAAGCATATCGAAGGCCTACGTCACGTGTGTTCCCAGTTTCCGGTTGAAGTGTAAATGGATACATGACACAGTTGTTTGGGGGGGGAAAGCTATCTTCAGGAAAACCGTTAACGTCCACAAATTCGCCAGCGGGATTTTGACATCGCATCGACTGACAGCTCCGTGTAGATTCGGCCGCAATGGAGGCGGTCCCCCGGATGCCGATGATCTGGCTGGATCTGAAAGAGGCTGGGGAGTTCCAGTTCAGCCCGTCCGTGAGGCAGGTGAGCTGGGTGGGGAGTGGAGCAACAGGGCTGAGGTCGAAAGTCAACCAAACAAGGATTATGAACGAAGGGATAACCTTATCAAGAGGCTGCCGCTAGCCATAACTCAAAGCAACAGTTGTCGCTCCCTGTCGAGGGTAAAAGAATTTTCCAGAACTGATAGCTGACGTGCTAGCAAAGGTCCGTGTCAGGCAAACCCCTCCTACTCACTGCCTTTGTTTGCTAACGTTAGCGAGCTGCTTGCTAGCTGGTAATGAGCTAAAAGCTCAAGTTGATATTTAGCTTTCAGCTAAGTGGCTAGCTCTGTATAAATCGATCAAAATACTGCCAACGCGAAAAGCATATATGCGTATTTCTAGGACTCCTAAGTCTCGAGTCAGCCTTCCGACATGAGAATAATAAATAGTGATTTCATTGTCACATGCACCTGAGCGAACGGAGCAGTTTGTACTATTCAAACTACCAGTCTGCTTAATAATAAAGACGGGTTTACATAAGCTTCTATAACGAGTTGTTACTACACCTGTGACACTACTTCTTACCTTAACCGTAAGAAAGGTGGGCTATCCTGTTATGTAGCGCATGTTAAAAACGAATAACTGTAAAAACAGAAAAAAACAAAATTATAGAGGACAAACATGGAAGATAATGACTCTAAAAAAAGGAAGAACGAAAAGTTTCAGGCGCTTTTTTTGGTGCTTTCAAATCCATTCTGGGAGAAAACATTGTTTATGTGAGCATTCAAGTCCAAGCTTTGTGTTTCCTATTGCTCGACATTACAACCTTCATGTGTTAGAAGAACCTATTCCTGTATGGTGTCAAAAAGGGATTTCGCTCTTAGCTTGAAAAAAAGAAAAATAAATATTAACGGATCTTTTAGGCATACTCCTTCCAAAGCTCACCTCTGATATTTAAACTCCAGATCATTTGACTGCTTATTACAGCTGGTATCATCTTTATCTGGTGACTCATTTTTCCTCTCCAACTTCTTCCTCATGCACGTAAAAGAACTTTGTCCTCATGACTAAATACAATAATCAGAGAGGTTATGTGATTGGTTAGGTTTGTCTGTTTGTTAGCGAAACTTATGGATGGAGCAGAGACCAGAATTGCACTCGGGATCATACTTTCACAAATGTACCTCAGATTTATCTAAGCAAATTTGAGAGACGTTATTTTGATGTTTTCACGTAAATGTCACAAACTGTTCTGGATCCAGACATCCTTTTAGATCCAAGGACTCAGTTCATACATGGTGTGGAGTACATTTTTAGCCACTGTGGAGGTGGATATGCAGTTTCAGACTTTTTTTATTAGTAATTCATTTTGGTAATAGTAAGACTTATTTTGATCTAATTTAACGACAGAGTGTTTTCTTAATAACAAAAAGAAATACTAAGAATTATTATTTTTATTATTAAGTGTAGCGTAGCCTTTAAATTAGGGGTAGTCGATCAGAACAACATTATTTAAAAATGTACCAACATTTTCTCTGTTTACCCCAAACTAATGGCACAACAGCACATATTTGGCCTGAAGGAGTAACAACATGAGTGTGTCTGTCTTCTTGCTTTGTCATTGTGACGTTTCTGCTTCCCTGATTGAATTAAAATTGAAACAAAAGCACTAGTAAAAGAATGAGTGTATCTGCAGGGCTGTTTACCTCCTGACCTGACAATTAGTAGCTTAAAGCTTATTGTAGTGGCTTATGGGGGACAGTGTGAGTCCTGGCAAAGCATGATGGGAAATCTTGATGCTCCAAGAGTCTAAGTGCTTGGCTTATGCTCAAGACTAAAGATTAACATAATGAGTAATAAGCCCCAGTTCAAAGACATTTGAATTTTGATTTTTTTTTTGAAAACAATTTAACCCTTAGTATCAGAAATGATATAAATATGTCTGTATTAAGATCTAACCCTTCATTTAATTTTGTTTTTGCCTGATTTTCAGCAGCACATTCACCTACTTCTTGCTTCTGCTTCTTTTTCTCTAGTTCATCTTAAAGAACTATGGAGAGAATCCGGACAACTACAACGAACAGCTGAAGAAACTGGAGACCCTGCGGCAGGTGAGCACTGTGTCAAAGTATTCTCAGTCAGATTTCTGTGACTTGGACTTGTCCATCATTATGTGGGTTGCTACTGAATATAGTGAAACTCACTGTTGGGCGTACCTCGTACCTGAAAGTGTTCCCAACTTTCAGGCATAGTTCACATACGGCTATGAATCCTTACTGGGATGTTGCCGGGGTTATAGTGTTTGTTGCAGGACGCCGTGTTCTGTTGACAGTTCTTTTTTCCCACCATTGCCAAGTGCTTCTTCATAGGGGATCTTTTGATTATTGGGATTCTCTCTCTAACACTGCAGGGTCTATACTTTTCACTATAAAGCACCTTGAAATGACTGTGTAAATAAAATTGTAATGTCTACATCCCTCGAAATCCTTAACACTCACAATCCCGACCAGATGGTAAAAGAAACCTCCATCCAGTGCATCACAACTACAAACTGTCTGTTTTGTGATAAGGTTAAGATCATCATGTATAGTCCTTTGTGTGCAGTTTTACATTAATAGTAGTATTTCCATGTGGACAGGGATTTTCAATACAAAAGATTCTGATACAAGTTATTAATCATATCATAATGAGGCCTTTGGAAGTGTTGCCAAGGCAAATGATAAATTCTGAGCATTAAGCACTGAAACCCATTGTTATATAATTCATCGCTGGGCTGGATCACAGTGTCTTTGCGAGAGTAATGATTTTTGTAGCTGATTAAACACAACAGAAACACAATGTTTGTGTCTGCTTCGCAGAGCGCAGTGAATGTGACGAGGGATTTCGAGGGATGCAGCACACTGAGGAAGTACTTTGGCCAGCTGCATTATCTGCAGAGCCGAGTGCCCATGGGAACTGGCCAGGAAGCTGCAGTACCCGTCTCATGGTAATAACACACAGAAATCCACAGAAACTGTATGGAGCATTTACACACACCGATCCAACTGCGGTCTGTGCTGCTGAACACCAGAGAAGCTTATTTTCGAGACACACTCACTGCAGCTTGCTCGTAGTGTCAGCACGCTGGCTTGCTTGCTGAATGTTGGGATGTGGATAAAATGAATGAACTGACATTAGGCGTGTGAACCTGTACTGCTAAGTTCTAATTTAGATTTACTTCAACTACATTTAATTAATGCAGTCCTACAGTAGCTTTTCTGTAGTGTTTATGAATACAGTGTCATTCTAATACTGTGGTTTAGAAATCAATAATATACGATATTGTTCAGGCATTTTATTCTCTTTAAAAATACTTTTCTTTTTCTCTGGAAAACAGGACTGAAATTTTCTCTGGAAAAACAGTCACCCATGATGACATCAGCTATGAGCAAGCCTGCATCCTCTACAATCTGGGTGAGTCACTTAGAGCCAATAATAGTAATAAACTGTAACAGTTAAATGCTGCTGAACATGTCAGTTTAAAAAAACAAAACAAAAAATGAAAAACATGAAAGCAATTGATTGGAACTCCTGATGCTTTCTTGCTCAGTACTGTAATACTTGTTAAATTATGTTTCAATCAGCTGGATCTTCATCAGGTATATGGAGAACATTGCTACATACAGTGGTGTGAAAAAGTGTTTGCCACCTTTGTAATTTCCTATTTTTTATATTTATAATATTAAACAAAAAAACACAAAATGCAGTTTCTAAATGAAGGTGTTTGTTATTAAGGGAGAAAAAAAATCCAAAGCTCCATGGCCCTGTGGGAAAAAGTAATTACCCCCAAAACATAATAACTGGTTGGACCACCCTTAACAGCAATAGCAACAACTGCTATGTAGCGTTTGCAATAACGCACAGTGAGTCTTTTACAACACTGTGGAGGCATCTTTGGAGAATTGTTGTAATTCAGCCACATTGGAGGGTTTTCGAGCATGAACTGCCTTTATAATGTCTTGCCACAGCATCGCAATCAGATTCAGGTCAGGACTTTGACTAGGCCACTCCAAAGTCTTCATTTTATTTTTCTTAAGTCATTCAGAGGTAGACTTGCTGATATGTTTTGGATCATTGTCCTGCTGCGAAACCTAAGTGCACTTCAGCTTGAGGTCACAAACAGATGACTTGAAATTCTCCTTCAGGATTTTTTGGTAGACAGCAGAATTCATGATTTTTTTTGTCTGCTCCACTTTGTCAGGCAGGTCCTATTTAAGTTATTTCTTGACTGAGAACAGGTGTATCAGTAACCAGGCCCGGGTGTGGTGAGAGAAACTCGGCTTTCCAAAGCCGTGATACACCACAGTTAATTTATTTCATAACGTAATAACTTAATAATAAACACCTTCATTTAGAAACTGCATTTTGTGTTTACTTGTGTTATCTCAGAATTCTGTGCTTGACACAAACAGTCGCTTTTTGTTCATGGCGTTGGAGATTTTCAGAAGTTAATGTTAAATTTGTACATGAAACCCCTCAGTACCATATTGCATATGCTATAGGGGCATGACACTGTTCTGCGTGTCACACAAATCACTTCCTTTAAAGAACACTGCAGAGAAATTCAGATCATTTTCAGCTTATACGTCAATTATTTACTGAATGTGAACAACAAAACCTGCAAATTCCTCCAAACTTATCTGTGGATTGTCTTCAGGGGCCTTACACTCCATGTTGGGAGCCATGGACAACAGGGTATCTGAGGAGGTAAGAGAGACACATACATGGGCGCAGAGTAATTCTGGCCATTTGTTCGCTCACACAGAGTCCCACTGACTCTTTCGGTTTCATTTTTAGGGGATGAAGGTGTCATGCACTCACTTCCAGTGCTCAGCAGGAGCCTTCTCCTACCTGAGAGACCATTTCAGCCACAACTTCAGTGTGGATATGAGCCACCAGATTCTGAACCTCAACATCAACCTTATGCTGGTACGTTACACAACTACATGTGCACACATGGATTAAAACACACACACACACACACACACAAAATGTGTGTCCTTAACTTGGGTCTCTCTCCCAGGGCCAGGCTCAGGAGTGTCTTCTGGAGAAGTCCATGTTGGACAACAGGAAGAGCTTCCTGGTTGCTCGAATCAGTGCTCAGGTTGACTTCTTACCATTAAATATGAATCATATAGTCATCATTAATTTGAATATTAAATGCTAATAACTGTGGCCTTGTTGCTGCAGGTGGTGGATTACTACAAAGAAGCGTGCAGGGCTCTGGAGAACTCAGAGACGGCTTCTATGCTGGGAAAGATCCAGAAAGACTGGAAGAAACTGGTTCAGATGAAGATTTATTACTTTGCTTCTATCGCGCATGTGAGTGTTTAAAGGGAGAAATTAGTTCCCTACATGTATGTACTTGTTTGTGTGTGCTGAGTTTGGTCTCAGTAATTGCTTTCTCTTCTCTCAACAGCTTCATATGGGAAAACAGGCAGAGGAGCAGCAGAAATATGGAGAACGGGTAGGACCAACACTCAGATGCATTATTTATTTTCCACTGTCAGGGTGCTGTGGTTTATATTTGTGCAGTCATATTTTGCTGCATTGCTACTGATATGATTAAAAATCCCCTCAAGAGGAATTAGTGCTGATATAATTTAGAAATTTGCTCATTTTCTAATGTTATTAATATATTAATTGTATAACAGTTCAGCTGAAATGAAGACAAAACAGACAAGCATTTTTTCTTTAACTAGATTAGAAATTGTATTTTTGTCTTATAATCTCTACTATTGCACAGGTATTGCTCAAAATAAGGGTTTCCAGCTGATCATTTTCCTTACAGCCACATCAACATATTGAGTCCGCTGTGGTTTGATCTTTGGCCTAAGCTGGTTTTTCCTGGTTACCACATGTATGGAAGCCCATATGCCCGTATGAATTTCTTCTGAACACTATGGCTTCCTCCCACATTTGAAAAACTCTTATTTGCTTATTGGTGATTTTAAAGTGGTTAAAGTGCATACAGTGCATAGTGCTTTGAGTAGTGAGACTAGAAAAGCGCTCTAAAAATGCCAGCTCGCCATCACTTAAAACTATAGTTTTGCATTTCTTGGTGGCGGCACATTAGAGCACAGTCGTTATGTTACCTTATAGATTTCTTTATGTTTAAAAACAAATATGTAAGAATGAAGAACTTCCTGCCTTACTGGCACCAGGAACTAGTGACACGCCCCCTCTGTGCCTTTCCTGACATCCAGGGAAACTGGAAAGAAACTCTTTCCTCGTTAGTACTAATTACATAATGTAAGGGAATAGTTTCTTTTAATCTGAATTAAACATGACGTTTTAGTATCACAATGGTTAATTTTAATTTAAATTTTAGAGGTAAAACTGTTTCAGTTAGTTTGACCAGTTTCTTAGTTAGTTTTGTTGAGTCATGTTTATTTTTCTGTCAGTTAAATGACTTAAATGCTCATTTTTCCCAACAGCTGGCTTACCTGCAGAGCTCCTTGGACAAACTCAATGAAGCCGTCAAACTAGCCAAGGTACTACTTCTCTCTACCTTGCCGGCAATCCGTGCTTAGGTCATTTTAGTGTAACTTGAACCTTTCTCGAACTGTTTTCACACTTGAACTTCATACGTTTTTGGGAGAATCAAATTTTCTGAAGTTGTCTTTTCACACATGCGTCGCACAGATGCATAGATTGTCTTCAGACACCTCCCATTACTGGAAATACACTGTGTGATTTAGAAAAAAGATGTACAATCACTCGTTCTGAATTCTCCTTTTATCCCACTACAACCAGGGTCAACCTGACAGCGTGCAAGAGGCCCTGAGGTTCACCATGGATGTTATCGGTGGAAAGTGAGCAAAAACTCTTAGTTAACAGTTACGGTCACTTCATGATGATTCGGTGGTTTTTGAGCTTTTTTTTTTCTTTGACCTTGCAGGTTTAATTCTGCCAAAAAGGACAATGATTTCATTTATCATGAGACTGTTCCGTCTCTGGAGACTCTAGCCTCTGTAAAAGGTAACAGGAAGCATCAGTATGTTTCCGCACTCAGTCAGTTAGTACATGCAAAGCTGGTTTTGCATATAGGGTGTTGCAAATATGTATACACTGTGTATGAATATGTTTTTGTATGTCTTCCTTCATTTTTATCCTGGTGTCGTGCCTGTGTTTGGTTTCTGTTTCCCTTGGATATAGTTATTTTAACCATCAGGTTTCACTAAGTAAAACTCCTGGATTTGAATATATATGCAGTTTCTAAAGTGGTGCTGTTATAGTTTTGCATGTCAAGTTATGCCTTGCCAACAGTAATGCACAGTCAAAGCTAATATTAGCCAGTTTTTATATTTAAATGCAAAAGTTGACAATCATTTATTCTAGATTAGGTCCTTTTTGAGATATAAGCCATCTATGAATTTAATTATGTTCAGTTCAATTTTATTTATATAGCACCAATTCACAAACGGTCATCTCAGGGTGCTCTTATTGTAGGGAGAAGATCCCACAATTTTAGAAAGAAACTTCAACAATTAGAAAACTCAAGGGGGAAAACTCACTGTTAACAGGAAGTAACCTCCAGCAGAACCAATCATCCGCTGCGACCAGTTAGAGGTGATGGGAAAGAGAAGAAAGCAGAGAGAGACAGGACAAAAGTTTCTCAGAGAGAGAGTTTAATAACTACTAATGACTAAATGCTCTAAAGCGATGTTTTGAGGGCAGAAAATGATTCTCTGCTTTGAAACAGAGTGGCCAAGCAGAATAGTTTTTTCAAATTACATTAGGGTATCAGTCTACTTTATGTATTTATTAAATTGCTTTTTCTTGGTTGGTTAATTTTCCCATAATCAAAGTAAGTGATTTACTCTATCATAATACTGCAGACATTCTTAAATATTCAGATTTGAGATTCTGTTGCCGCAGTATTTTTTTTTTTGTTGAGTATTTTTATTTCATAAAGACAAACTTATGTTTGTTGAATCAAGTTGCCCCACGTTTGGGATGTAAGAGTAAAGTTAGGTACAAGCGATAGTAAAGAGAAAAATGACAGCAGTCTTCTTTTGAATGCATTTGTTTACATGCTCTCCTCTTATGCTCATCTGTGCTATTAGATAAACAGTTTTTTGTCTTTCTAGGTGCTCCTCTGGTGAAAGCTCTGCCGGTCAATCCCACCGACCCGACTGTCACTGGACCAGACCTTTTTGCCAAACTGGTGCCCATGGCTGCCCACGAAGCCTCTTCTTTGTACAGGTAGGCCCCCTCAGTGGATGTTAAGTTCATCCTAGAAATGTGAAAATATCCGCAGTCAAGTTTTTGTATGTTATTCATGTTCATTTTTATATCTTATGTAATTTTTTTTCAGTGAAGAGAAGGCCAAGCTGTTGAGAGACGTGATGGCTAAGATTGAAAGCAAGAATGAAACACTAGAGTGAGTATGATGTGTCATTAATTTTGCATTCAAGTGGTAAGTGAACTCAGGCTTACTCAACATACCTCTTTCCCCCAGTTGAATTTTAAATAAGAACCGATCTTGGTACAGCAAAACTTTTAATCGATTCCCACATTAAATACTAAAGTACTTAAAATACTAGAGTTTTTGTTTTAAAGATTCTGTTGCAGTATTAGGTAACTGGCGTTGCCTCCTCCTGCAGGCAGTTCATGGACTCTCTAGGCTTGGAGCCAGAGTCTGTAGACAACCTCGATATGTACAATCACCTTCCTCCAGTCCTGATGGAGAAGTGCGCTGCCCTCAGCGTCCGTCCTGACACCGTCAAGAGCCTCATTCAGTCCATGCAAGGTGAGTGCCACAGGCAAGCACAGCACACCTGACAATTGCAGTTGCTATCTTTTATTATGAGAGTGCACAAAGATTACACAGTGAAGAAGCAAAACCCTCAAATTTCAACAGCGGAATTGTTTTTCCCAGCTACAGCAGCTGGTGCTCAACAATTTACACTTTGTGATTTAGAAAAGCTACATTCTTATGAAACAGTTTTCTTCTAATTGAAGCAATTCAGTGAGTAGGTCATCTGCTCACAAACAGCAAAATTGTGGGTCATTATTATTGATAATTTGCTGTCCCTACTAGATTTTAAGTGAAAGAACTTCATAAAATCCAAAGCTGAGTTACAGATGGTTTCATGTCACAACAATTAAAAATGTATAAAAAAAAAAAACTTTTCTTGCTGGCCTTCAACTGTCTTAGTGAGTGGTAACGTGTGTGTCCATAATGGTTTGCACAAATATGCATGTACAAAATTAAGCATGCATGATCTCCTTATTACTAAAAACCACATGTTTTTCTACATTTTGGCAATATTTTCATGACTATTCTTGTCCTCTCCTGCACAGTGCTCTCCGGTGTCTTTACTGATGTGGAGTCTTCACTGAAAGAGATCAGAGATGTGCTAGAGGTAGATGAAGCAGGTGAGCGAGCCCTCCAGGAAGTTGGTGGCCCTGCTGTGGGTGAGTTGCACCCAGCTGCCCAGAGCCAGGCTCTGGCAGAAATCCGCAGAGACCTTGAGAAGTATATGGAGGCTCATGAGAAGGCCAGTTTCACCAACACGGAGCTCCACCGGGCCATGAACCTGCACATCAGCAATCTGCGTCTGTTAGGGGGGCCACTGGATAATCTGAGAGAAGCCCTGCCACGGCCACAGCTGAGTGAAGGTGAGGGCTTTTTGATAATGAGAGGTTACTGTAATTTTGCAAGGTTTAGTAGAGCACATAAAATCATTAGAGTCATTTAAAGTCACCCAAGATTTTCTGCTCTTCAAAGTTAGAAAGTTTAGACAGTTAACATAAATGTGAAGCATAGTGGTATATTACTTTTATTGTAGGGTTGCAGTCAGAGCTGGGCATTAAGGAATAATGGAAAATCTTAAGATTTAGTTCAAATGACAAAACCCAGAATATGTTTTAGTACTTTCTATAAGCAGAAAAACACCTAAGACACCTAAGAACTAATACAGGGTTAAGTGTGTGCTGTTATTTACATTACATACAATATATTCATATATACTAGTGAGCTGTAACTAATTTTTTTATCAGTTTAAATCAATCAGCCAGCTGACTGTCCAGTGACCAAGGAATTATTTTC
>VUQG01008812.1:41632-85710 GCA_015106755.1 Etia nguti | reverse complement strand
TGAAGTGGCACTTAAGTTGAATGAAACTTGAATGTTACCGGGCCATCTTATATTCCCCCCCTCCCGAACATTAATGCCAGCACTTGAGTGTCTGGATCACAGTATGTTCAAAATCCAAACATTTTCAGGTTGTATACGACCCCCAATTTGTGTGGTGTATGAAAACTGGCTTAGCCTGCACTGAATTGTCTCTCCAAATTACAATTCATGTGACACAAATGTCTGACCTACAATATGTTAGGCATAGATATACACGTGCAGTCAATTTTTTTTCAAATTTGTGGACACTTGCACAGCATACTGTACTAAGCATGCATTCCACTGCATTTCATAGATTCAAAACTGGGGATTACAACTTGTACAGATGTTGTTATGGAAAGAAGAAGTGAAAAGTGAACAGAGATCCATAATTTTTACGTCTGGCATTCCCTCGCGAGATGATATTCCGTAACTGTACAGTTTAACTGAGTTGGTTCTTTTGCCCACTCATCAATAAAGACTCTACTTTTGATGCATTCTGATTTATGACCTGTCTCGATTGTGACACGGGCCCAGTGGACAGCACTTTACACAGAATAGGCCACTTAACAGTTTGTGCAGCACAAATTGCACCCTGTGTCCATTGTTGTTCTCGAACACATACAAAAAAGCTGAATTTATGACACATCAGTCTATCGTACACTTCACTGGATGAAATGAAAAAGTCATCCCCTCCACTGAGCACTGACCAACAACCACTATACAGTCAAAAAAGCTTTGTGATTTTCTTCTCCAGTAGCATTTCAGACCTGTGGAGACAGGTGTCACAAAAAAAGAACTGAAAACATAAAATATATAGACAAAAGTACCAGCCCACCTACACGTCACACCTGCAGGAGCTTCTCGGCCATGAAAACCAAAAACCATGAAGCTCCTGGTCCACAGTTTTAATGCCAGAGAGGGTTTCTAACTCTAAATGGGACTAAAAACACCTGATAGGCCCATACAGTATATCAGTGAATTATCATGTGTATGTGGAGCTTCATAAAAAGGCAGCTTAAATTGGATCCGTTTTGCTCATTTCCACCTCCATATGTTTATTCTAATACGAGCGTCTTCTATTGTAACAGTGCATACATGCAGAAAATTAGGAAAAGCATAACTGGTCTTTTTGAATATAATGAAACATTCCTGCAATAAAACCAAAGGTCAAATTATGTAACTCTAGGATGTTCATAAGGTCACAATAAACTGCTGTTTATACCAGACAAAGCTAATCTTTAAGGTTCAAAGTGTACTCAACTGAATGAATGAAACGGATCCATTTGAAAGTGGAAGACTGTGTTATTTCTTTTTTCCGATGTTAAAAAAGTCTCACTTCTCAAGATGAAACAGCAAAAAAAATCTGACGAATCAAGCATAAATATACTAATGGTCATGCACAGGAGTAACCTCTGGAGATGATGGGTTGCAGTAATTTCATAATCATTAGTATTTCTGTATTGATTAGATTGTATGGTGTATTCTAAAAGATAACAATTAACACAGCAGAAAACTGAAAAAACGGCCACTGTATAAATTATGTAAATTAAAAGTAGCTTTTTCTTTCTGCTACCCTTTTCAAGTGGCAGCTGTTGAATCTTTTGTGCAAACTGCAGAAAGGGTTTTAAGGGGTATCTAATCCCTCAAAAGACCAGAAAAATACATTTTATATTTTAAAATGAGCAGAATTAGTGCTTATGCTAAGATATTTGGATGAATATCTCTATAAGTATCAGGATCTTAAAAGAATAGTAGACTTACAATCATAGAAAATAATTTTGGATATACTTTAGGGTTAACTCCTCTGCAGGATAAGAAACATTAATGTAGTGTAAAAAAAAACCCCTGCTCATACAGATTCCACATGTACAGCAAGCCTTATGCAACAGCAGTGCTTCTGACACGTTTAAAGAAAATGGATGGCATGGAAGAAAAATACTTCATTGTTGTAATTAGGACATGATTGAAATCCAGTCACTGTGTGGTTATGTAATGTCTTGATAAACAATTAGCCTATATTTTAAATTTGAATGAGAGATAATTTCCTTTGTCTTAATTGCTGTGCTCAGGCTGATGAAAGGATGTTTCTATAGTGAGCAGCATCAATTGTGTGAACGCCCTCTAAATAGTCCAGGTTTAACAGGTTGCATCCAACTGTGCCTCTCTGTCTCCCCAGAACTGATGCTGAAGATTCATCTAAGCGCATATTTTTAGTTTTCTTCCCACTTCTCTCCAAGATTCACAACAACATAGGCGGTATTACTCATTTGTGAAAGCTCACCCCCCGCCCACTGTACGTTCTGAGGATGCAGAGTGCCGCATAGGCCTTGTTGCACTGTCCTATCAGAAAACATGTGGTCACGCGGGTGAAGTTTTGTGTTGACCTCACAGACAATTCTCGGTTTTTTTGTTTTTGTTTTTGATCAGCACCTATCATGGCTGCTTCAAACAAAGCTGTGTCCCTCCTTGCAGTGTACCCAAACTTGCATGTCACAAACTCCTTACCAACCTTGAGAAGAATGTAATTGAGTGTGAAAGTGCTGTGCTGGAAATTTTAAAACTACAGGATCCTTCGAACGCTGTGCTTTTCAATTACTTTAATTCAATCTCTTTTTCACTTGGTAATTTCTTTCTTTTCTCTGCACTGTGTAGAGACTGCAACGCAAACTGCAGTCACTGCTTGTGAGCTCAGTTATTTCCACTGCAGCGGTATGCAGTTATTATCAATATTATTTTTTCTAATATAGTTCTTTTTACTGCAAATTATATATTTTATATAATATTTTCACCCATTTAAATTTTAGAAGCATGATCTAAATTAAAATAAAAGTAAATTTTGTTTAGTTGAACTAGCCACAGAAAAATAATCAACAAGCGTGACGCCACCATGGCCAGTGAGGCTAGTCTAGCCACTCCTCTGGCCACCTCACACAACCAACAATGAAGGCCTGTAAGTGTTGCTTCACTTCCTCAGAGAGGTCGAGTTAACTCCACTAAACACTGCTTCCAGTGGAGCTTAAATATTATGAGTCTTCATGGTCTACATCTAAAGACGGGGAAATTATTATTTAATCTTGTGTTGAATTTGTAAATTTGCTCACTTACAAAGAAATGAAGTCTCTAATTTTATGGTTGTTTCATTTTAATGGAGTGAGACAGAACATCAACCAGAAATTCAGTTTATAACTTTTTACGGAATGTGGATTTTTAGTTGATTTCTTGTGACTCCCTCCAAAAATCAAAATCAAAATCAAGCTACCATGAAAATTAGAGTTCATTTCTTTGTGAGCAAATTTACAAATTCATCAGGGGATCAAATAATTATTTCCCACATTAAATATAGCAGTCATGAGTGAGTGACCAAAAAAAAGTATTTGGGATACAGATCAGTGTGACAAATGTTTTACAGGACGCTCAGTGGCTGTAAGAATAACATCACTTAAAGGATCAGAAAGAAAGAGGAAGTATTGACAAAAGCACTATATTGATAATGTGAGCACTTTTGTGAAGATATACTTACATAAAGGAACTTCCCTATTTACAGTGCTCTTCAAATTCACTGCTAATGTCAACATGCTAACATGGTGATTAGATTAAAAAGTGATAACAGTTCTAGTGTTTTAATTTGATGTGAAACTGGAACAAGATACACTCACTGGCCACTTGTTTGCTTATAGAATTGCCTTAATTCTTTGTAGCACAGATTCAACGAGGTGCTGGAAGCTTTCCTCAGAGATTTTGGTCCACATTGACATGATAGCATCACACAATTACTGTAGATTTGTCAGCTGTGCATCCATGGTGTGAATCTCCTGTTCCACTATATCACAGACGTCCTCTATTGGATTGAGATCTGGTGACTGTGAAACCAGTTTATGACAGTTTGAGCTTTGTGACATGGTGCGTTATGCTGCTGGAAGCAGTCGTCAGAAGATGAGTACAGCAGCAAAACTCGGTTTTGTTACGCTGTGTTGTTTAAACAACGCTCAGTTGTTGCTAAGAGGCGCAAAGTGTGCCAAGAAAATATCCCCCACACCAGACCACCGCCTGCAGCAGCCTGAACCACTGATACAAGGTGGGGTGGATCCATGTTTTCATGCCGTTTACACCAAGTTCTGACCCTAACATCTGCTAACATGTTTCAACAGCCATTGAGATTCATCAGACCAGGCAATGTTTTAGCAATCTTCTGTTGCTCAATTTTGTTAATGCTATGCAAATTGTAGCCTCAGTTCCTGTTCTGAGCTGACAGGAGTGGCACCCAGTGTGGTCTTCTGCTCTCTCGGCCATCTACTTCAAGGTTAGACATGGCGTGTGTTCAGCAGTGCTCTTCTATATACCTCAGTTGGAACGAGTTGTTATTTGAGTTATGTTGCCTTTATCAACTCAAATCACAAGGTATTTTCACCCAGAGAACTGCCACTCACTGGATATTTTCTCTTTTTCAGACTGTTGTCTCTATATATAACTATATATAACCCTAGTGATGGCTGTGTGGGAAAATCCCAGCAGATCAGCAGTTTCTGAAATACTCAGACCAACCCATCTGGGACCAACAACCACATCACGTTTAAAGTCACTTGAATCATCTTTCTTTCCCATTCTGTTACACGTTTTGAACTTCAGCAGGTCATCTTGACTGTGTCTAAATGCCTAAATGTACTGTGTTGCTGCCCTGTGATTGGCTGATTAGAGATTTGCATTAACAATTACTTGACCAGCTGTATGTAATGAATTGGCTTATGAATATGGAACCATGGTTATCAAGAATCTTATTAGATTTATTAGTAAATGAAAGCCTGGAAAGGTAGTTTCTTAGCCTATAATTGCAAAAGAAAGAGGGTAATCACCAAAGTGATAATCATCCACAAGTGATACAAAATATTTAAGGTATAGAGAGTTTTGAGACATTTCAATTCAATTTTCACTTTTATTTGTGTAGCGCCAAATCACAACACCAGTCACCTCAAGGCGCTTTATATTGTAAGGTAAAGTCCCCACAGTAATACAAAGAAAACAGAAAACGCTAACAAGGAAAGAACGCTGTGGGAGCAAGTGCTTGGCGACAGCAAGAAGGAAAAACATCCCTTTTAACAGGAAGAAACCTATGGCAGACCCAGCTGTCCCTCGGGGAGGGACAGCCACCTGCTGGGACCGGTTGGGGGTACATTTCATTCAGTGGTAGGTTGATAGAATGGCCTTTATACCCAGAGAAGAATTTACCCCTCTCCATATATAATAAACCAGCTCTGAACACCAGAAATGACTGTTCCAGTGTAGATCTTGAAGACCCACACTATGACTAATATTCTCCTACACCATAGGTTTGACCACTTTACTACTCTGAGCACCTCTGGTATGCGCATTTCCGTTTCCAGTTATACCGAGATCCATGTATGCCATGAAAAAGGCAGCAAAGGCAACTGACATTTACAATAGTTTATTGTGGATTTGTGAAATAAATTAAATGAATCAGCAACCAGCTTGAATCGAGTACACACGCACACACACATACAGGTTAAGTACAAACACATACTTAAAAACACCCTTTAATCTTTTTTGTGATGATTTGATATGCCTACTGCCTGATCCGGATTTCAGTTTCATGCACATGGTCTCAAATGCAAAACAGCAACTGAAAGCAAATAAGGCCATTTTACTACACTTGATTACACTGATTGAATAACAGTTACATAAATAGTGAACTAGATCTATGCCAGAGGGACAGTCAGTGTGATATAAAGTGTTTTTTTGTTTTGTTTTTTCTGGAAAATTATGTGTTCTCTTCACATGAAGTCAGTCGTATCCACACAACTTGAGGTCAGCCATGACACATGCATGGTATTAGTGCTCGTTCTTTCTTTACAAACCAAAGACAAAAAGAAAGAGAAAAAAGAAAAAGCCATTTCTCAGCTGCAGCTGTAGGAGCACTGACACACACAGCCCACCTCCCACACCATGAATTTCTAAGACATCCCTACCACCTACACAGCATGGTGTTCTGATTGCACTTGAGTATCATTACATTAAACATTTGACGCAGCCTGTTACATTCCAGTGAAAATCTACAGACTTGTTATTGGACGGTTAAGGAGCAGCAGGCTTTTTATATGCAGTGGATGGAAGCTTTTTTTAATTTGTAACTTTTTTTTTTTTAAATTAGTGGATCAGTCACTTTTGCTCACGCCTCCAGATGATGACCATGCCGGTGGAATCAGCAGATGCAAGTAAACTCTCGTCGCAGTTGAAGCTGACATCCATCACTGGACCCCCATGACCCTGCAGCTTGTTTACTATCGCCTTGGTGTTGCGTTCAACATCGAAGAAGTAGACGCAGCCATCCTCGCTGCCAGTCACTGCAGCAGAGGGAGAATCACAAAAAGAAATGGCGTGGAGACATTACAAGGACAGCCTGAGAAGATTTAATTCTGGCCTGTCTCTAGGCAAGGTGCACTAATTACTGTGACAACAACAGGATGTATATTATATTCTTTATTTTTCCTTTCCAGCAGAAGGTAGAATCAACTATTCACTCAGTTAACACAACATTATCTGCACACTGTACTGCAGACTGGGCGAAATCAGAAATGCACAGGTGCTCACACACTCCGCCTGACGAGAGGACGGAGACACACAGCTTGTTTATTTTCCACTTCCAGCATGAAGAGAAAGTAACACAGGCTATACAAGAAGGAGGGCACTTAATGAAGGTTGAGCTTACTCATAAATGTTGATAACTTAGCTTGCTGTATTTAACAAGCACAAATAGATAGATGTTGCATGACCACCTGAAAATAAAACTATGCTCCCTGAGCCTGGTTCTGCTGGAGGTTCCTTCCTGTTAAAAGGGAGTTTTTCCTTCCCACTGTCACCAAGTGCTTGCTCAAAGGAAATTGTTTGATGGTTGAAGTTTTCTCTGTATTACTGTGGTGTCTTTACCTTAGAATATAAAGTGCCTTGAGTTGACTGTTGTTTTGATTTTGTGCTATATAAAAACAACTTATTTTAACTGAACTTAGTCAAACATTTCTTTTATATCTTTAAGGGTCTCCTTATACTTTCCATCATCTTTTTCTATATATAACAATAAATAATAGAAATAACAGGCCAATAATAATCATTAGGTTAACTAACAGCAGTTTGACTGGAGACACAAACCTAATAATAAAAACACAAGTCTTAAAAAAATGATTGATAGAAAATAAACCATTAAACCTAGCAAGGACAGACTTTGAGGTTGAGCAGTGTTATAGTTTGTCAAAGGGGATCTACCACGCTCATTTAAAGCTCCATATTTTTGTCCTTGGACTTTAGATGACCAGAGTAGCTTTAGATGAGTCACAGTTTAAAATAATCTCCTCATTTCATCCACTGTCTGATGCCATTTTAGCTCTTCTCCTGACTAAACCAAGCGTTATGAAGCCTGATTGAGGATGGGCAGAAATATTAGTTGATCATCACAAGAGAAATATTTGAGTATTCCTTGAATACTGACTATACCTTTGATTCTAATCTCAAATGACTTGAAATAGGACCTTCACCTGGTGGATTAGCACTGGAACTCATTTTCATTTATTTACAGAACTATCTGTGTTTTTGCATGCTTTTCTTGAGAACAGGAAAAACATGCAAAAACACAGTTCTTTCATGTTGTCACATATTTTATGGGTCAATTCTACTTTACTGTTAAATGCTGGCTGGCAAGGATCTTCTAAATAAATGTGAAAGTATATATTTTAGGACATGAAATAGCCTGAGCTTCTGGCTCTCTGAGGTTGGACATACATTGACCTTGCTATTTTAAACTCATTCTTTTTACTATAAGCTTCCACCAATCTAAAAGGAAGGAAAATTAAGAAAATAAACAAAAGCATAACAGGTTCACTGTAACCGTGCTGCTCTCATGTTAGCAATTTACTTTATAGGAAAAGTACTATAGGGTACTTATCTTTCAAAAATTGTCTTTTTTTTTTTTTAATTCCAGAAACAGTAGTATGCTATTTTGGTCAGTGTTTTACACTGAATTGCCTGCAGCAGGATATAAACTGTGGTCTAATTTTGTATTCAAATATTACAGCAGGAACACTGGGAGACTTCTTACCCACACAGGCCCCCTGTCTGAAAGACATGAGGGGGCAGAAGATGCTATGAACGAGCTGGGATCCATGCTGGATGGGGAAGCTTCTCTTCAGCTGTAGTGTTCCCTCATTGTCTACCACCCTGCCAATGTGAAGGTGTCATAACTGGTCAAATTCAGTGTAACAGCATAATCACAAACAGATATTACAAGTAAAGATGTTACAGCTTTAAAATCTGCACAGTGGAAACAAAGCTGCTTATTAATTAACAGTGACTTGCTCTTGCAGACTGACCTGTACAGCAGCAGCTTATTGACACAGGCGTTGACCAGCAGCGAGGGGTCTCTGGCCTCTCGACTAATCCAGGAACGAGCAGATATGCTGCAGATAGAGCTGCCTTCACTCACCACCAGACGCTTGGCTTTAGTAAGCTTCCCTGTGGTTGGGTTGGGAGGAACAAAACCAGCAAAGACAGACAGAAACAGATCAGCCGCTGACCCTCCAGAGCAGACATACTCTTCAGAAAAAAACTCATTATAATTTCTAATGTGGCCCTCTTCCAAATGTAAATGTGGTAGGTGTACCTGTGGCCATGTCAAAGAGGAAGGAGAAGATGCTCCCCCTGTCATCACCAGCCCAAAGGATCTTCCCTGGAGCATCAAAGGAGAGAGACAGCACGCGGCCTGTCAGCTTACTGGAGCCCCCCTTCACCTTCTTCCCAGTGGAGATGTTTACCACCTGCAGGTGGTGCTTGCTGTTCCCCACCTGGAACACAGATCCGGGAATGAAGACCTTTAATAATTCCACAGCACTACACTGAGCTACTGACAGTGCACCATTTCTTTCTGTTGTAATTTAACCTGTGAAACCCAAATTTATCTTTCTCATGTTATATTTAATGAGGTGTAAATGAACACTGCTGTGACAACACGTCTTTCAGCTTACATTCTATACATCCGTTAAAGTATTTATCATCAAACAGCTAAGTGAAATCCAAATTATCCGAGACATTTACCACTTCACAAAGGCTGACATTTCATTCTAAAATTTTAATCAATGTCTGCACAGTGGAAATATTCATTTAGTTATTGAGACTGGGATAAAAGGGTTCTCTTTGGAGGCTATTGCCTCAGCATGAAAGGTTTAATTTATATTTCACTCACAAAAGGGGAAACATCTGGAAAAATGTGACAATGAATGAATTTTAGAGCATGCTATGAAGACTGAAGGAAATAAAAGCTGTAAATGTCCCTTGAGGTTTCTCAGAAAGGTAATTTCTTTCAACCTTTACCAAAAGTGTTGGATAACTGAAGTGTGACTTTAAACATGTGAAAAACGGTAAAGGTGTAAGCAGACATCTGGTGACAGATACCTGACTACACAGTTATTTTTCAGGTTTAACTAGTGTCTTGTTTTAACAACAACTAAAAACTAGCACACACATTCAATGTGTAGCCTGCAACTAAAATTCCGTCCCCCTGAAATTTTGAATATAAATTTTAAATGTTATATTTATCACCTAACTAGAGAATATGCATCTAGTCTACACACTTACATTATTGAGAACAGTCATTCATGCACCTTGCTTTAAGATCCTTTAGGAATTTCAAAGAAAGCCATCATTTATTGTGGTATTTTCAGCAAAGCATTAATCCCTTTAATCCTTTCAAACAATACACATTAAACAGCACAATAATGCAAGATAAAATACATCAATTATATCCCCTGCAATCAAGGAACCACTTTGTTATGTACACCTTTTCAACTGTTTGTTAAGACAAATATCTAAGCCAATCACGTGGCATCAATTCAATGTATTAAGGCATATAGACTTGGTCAAGACAACCTGCTAAAGTTCAAACTGAGCGTCAGAAAGGCTATTTGGATCCATCCTGCCTTGTATCAACAGTTCGGGCTGCTGGTAGTGTAATGGTGTGAATGATATTTTCTCTTCATAATTTGCGCCCTTAGTATCAACCTCGTCACAAGGAGTCACCATAGTGGAGACCAGCAATCTTTCACTTGCTAACCAAATTTGTGAAGCACTACATATGGAACCACTTACCACCAATTAAGCTTCATTTAAACACCACAGCCTGAGTATTGTAGGTGGCCATGTCCATCCATTTATGAACAGTGTATCCATCTTCTGATGGCCGATGATAACACGCCATGTCAAAAAACTCAAATCCTCTCAAACTGGCTTCTTGGACACCATAATGAGTTCACTGTACTCAATTAGCCTCAGTTATTTAGTTATCTCTCACATTTTAGTCTTTCATTAAAGGTGATTTTCAAAAGTAACTTTTATTTCAGTGAAACTTTCTTTGTTTTGTGGTATTATCTTTTTATGTCATATGTAATATGGGACTCACCACAGTAAGGTTATTATTCATGGGTTGGAAGGTGCAGCAGAGCAACTCGCTGGATTCTGGGTCTCTGACCTCTCGGATGCACCGGCCATCCTCTGTGTTCCAAATACGCAGTGTCCCGTCCAGCGATGTCGACACAATGATGTCATTGCTCAGAGACCAGGCAAAGTCTGTAACTGGACCTCCATGACCTTTTAGGGTCACCTTCACACTGGGAGGAGGTGGTGAGAGTGTCATAATGGACAGAGTGCCATCCAGTGAGCAGCAAGCAAGGAGGTGCTTGTCATCATTGGCAAACTGCAAACGTGGAACTTAAAGAACAAAAAGAGGATAGGAGCGTGGAATATATGCAGATTTTCGGTGTATACACATTGATTACAATGAATTTAAAACCATTTACTTACCAGCAGAGTCGACATGTTGATCAAATATGTGGTGCATGCCAGCAAAAGCATAATTTTCACTCAAAGTTGTGTCTCCTGCCATGGCACGACTGGCCTCTGCCACTGAGGTGGGCACCAAACTGCCCGGAGGCCTGTGGTCACAAATAAAAACTGCCACGTAAGCAGATAATCAATAAAACACACCTCACAACCCTTCCCTACAGCTGACCACTCAATATAAGAGATCCAGTCATTACTCAGTGCCACATAACTCGAATTATGGCCAGTAAATCTAACCTAACACATCTACTCATAGCAGAAGTAAATCAAAAATGAATTTAATTGCTTAAAGCAATGAGACAAAATGCTGGATGTAAGCTGGTCTCTGAGTGCGCTCTTCTGGGTACCTCTCATCATAGACGGCTCTGTTCATCTGGGCCTGTAGCTGGTACGAGCCTCTGCTGACAGACCGGCGATGACCACGAGCCCCTTGGGCACGGGGGTCCTCCTCAAAGTCCTGACAGAGAGCAGCAGGAGCCGCAGAGAGAGAAAGAACCTCAAAGGAGTGAGTGCGAGAACTCAAGACCTCAAATAATCATGAAACAAAAACAACCAAGAAATGTTGAAAACTTGTTGAAATTACCATGCATTGTCAAGTTACTGATACTGCCCACTTACATGGGCAACGCCAGCAATTTCAACCAAGCTGCTCAGTTTAATACGAATGGGCAACCAAAGTGTTGCTTGGCTATGTTGCTCACTGATCAAAACTCACATTAAGCCTTCCAGATGGCTCTTATATCCTAAACTTCCTTTCCAGCTTTAAGTTATTTTAAAATCTCTTTTTCCCCAAATTAGTGCAACCACACCCGCCTACTCTCCCGCCTGTTCTACTTTTCCTGCCCTTTCTATTTCTTTGGGTCTGACCTCCATTCGGTCCAGTGTGGTGCGGGAGCTGCGCACACTGCTGGCCCTGAAGCTGCTCTGCTCAGACAGGGGCCCGTAGCGCAGGGCCAGCAGCTGACTGCGCAGCTTCAGGTACTGCCTGCGCAGCCCTGGTTCAAAGCCACACTTGGCGTTCTCTCTGAGCAGCTGGCTGCGTCGGCGGATGTACTGAGTTCGGAACTGTGGGAAGGTAGGCGTGCGGTAAGCATTGTACCTGGAAAAGGGGAAAGAAATGACACAGCACAGGCAATAACTCACAAATGATCCATATACAATTACACGTCTGAA
The DNA here is from genome assembly GCA_015106755.1 of Etia nguti. Lineage (NCBI taxonomy): Eukaryota > Metazoa > Chordata > Actinopteri > Cichliformes > Cichlidae > Etia > Etia nguti. The sequence goes on along the minus strand of VUQG01008812.1, from coordinate 73,623 downwards.
TGGCTTCGTCATCAGTTTGGACTATTAAAGCCAGCTGCCTGACTGAGCCTCACCTTGCATCCACTGCCAACACCTGCTGCCAAACTGCTGCCATTCCACAAGCACTCTGGGTAAAGAGGAAGCCACTGCCAGGGTAGATACCTGTCACAAGACACAACACAAAATTCACATTAGCAACTTTAACGGAAAGAATAGCATGTACCAACTGTATGAGGGGTGAAAAGGACAAGCTAATATTAATGATGCACTGATAAAACAAAAATATTACCCCCACCATCACACCCACAGCGTCAAATGTAGCAATGATTCAAATTCTAATGGCAGATGAATGACTGTGTTACTGAAATATGTTATGCAATGTGAGTTTGACACTAGAAAACAATCCTTAAGGAGAACCGACATAATCTGCTGAACGGTTTCAGCTTTTATTTTCTAGAAACAATGTGAGCAGACGAGCTAAACTAGCGCTAGCCTGTCATTTAGCAAGTTAGCCACAACATCATATGCGACTACCGCTCATAAAAAAAACTTTCTTGTTCAGTTTTCAGCTTAGACACACAGTCTGGGAGCTAACACTTTAATACAGCATATAAGGCATGAATGGTGATCACAGAGCAAAGAAAGTCAATAAAATACGATTAGAAACGGCTCACCTTCCTTAGCTTTTCTCCATCGCTGCTTTTTCTGTCGAGTCACGTGACACACTGTAACCAGCCCAGTCACTGATGTGGAGCTGCGTGAATCCCGATGATGATTCACAGCGTTTACATTTAACATTGCATTCAAAATAATTAACCGACCATGGATCGACTGAGGTGCAAAATATCTAACAGTCCATCAACTCATTAATTACACGGCTGTAGGGGGTTTTATTCAGAAATCAATAAAATATTACGGCTTTATATTTGTTTACCTACACTTATAGGAAAAAAAAAACTATGCATGGTGTGGTCGCATTATGGTGATCACTTTGACCCGTTGAGAAGCAAAATAATCAATTGATTAATATCAGCAATATTTTACAAGTCCTCACAAAAAATGCAAAGCATAGCAAATCTGAGTATAACTTAATGATCCCTGCCAAAACCCTCCACTCCTAAAGTGCTGACAAGGTTGGAGGCCAATTCAGTGTAGCAATATGTAGCAGCAACATTTGAGTTTCTAAGGACAAAGTGTTACCTTCTATCAATGTGGGAGGAAGTGTGATCCATGACTTAGCTGAAAAATAACAATAATAATAATAATAATAAAAACATGATCACTTTGCCTGTAACATGATGAAAATACTTTCTTGCCATGCACAATAGGTGAACACACAGTTCCAGTGGGTTCACAATGGCAGTATTACAAGGTCAGCTCTGAGGTTTCGCCTGGCTCAGCAAAGACCTGCAGAGCTGTAGTGCGTGCTGCTCAGCTGACGGGGCTCTTTGCTTGTTCGTGGCGCTCTTTCTCGAAGGGGCCCCAGTGACAGAGCCATTCACAAGCACGGGCCATAAATGACCGAGCTGAACACCACATTAAGCACTGCATTCTCAAAAAAAACACCATCGACTCTGGAGGACAGCCAAAATGCCAGGAACAAAAGGTTAGTAGCATGCAACAAAAAAAACCCCAAAAAAACTAATAATACAAAAATATTTTTTAATTTATCTGCACACCAGAGATCCATGTTCCATAAAATCAGCAAAGCTACAGAAAAGGTGGCCTTGCTGCCAAATGTTTAAAACTAATCTGAATATTTGTGCCATTTTCAGGTAATAAGTCTGACAAGAAGTCAACTACCAAGGTAGGAACATCATAATTATTCTAACTCTTGTCTCAATCTGCATTTTCTGCTGCTTGACTTTATTCATTTTGCTTTAATTTCACAGCAACCTCAGAGTCCTAAAGAGCAGCCGAAGAAAGGTGATCAGAAAGGAGATGATAACAAGAAGCAAGGAGGTAAGCATTTATATTAACTATATTATTTTTTAAAAATTATTAATAATAATTAGAAAAGACATCTATTTTGTGCAGACTCGATTTTGATGGTTTGGGGCAGTTTATGAAATTCCCTACTCGTGGCACACAGGGGTGAAATGAAGTGCTGTGTCCCCAGTGAAGGTATCTGTCTGTGTTTTATCCCCTCGCAGGACAGCCGAAGGGAGAGAAGCAATAACTTCCAGGCATTCGTGAAGATGGCTTTGGAAACACTGCTTGGGTCCTGCCGTCGTAAACATGGGGGTCCTCGGGGCAGACAGGGCTGAGCGCACCTCCCCTTCCCTCCCCTCCCCTCCATTTTGCTCTTTTCCCCAGAGCCTACAGACTGTGCTGTTGTGTGGCCTGGCAATACAGCATATGCTCACCCCTGGCAGTGGCAAAAAAAAAAAAAAAAATTAACCTGATCTCCATCCATCACCATCTGTTGTTCAACCTTTTCCTGTCACCTTCCTGACATTGTCCACTTTAGCTTATTGGATGCTCAGAAATAGACTCCAGGTTTGACCAGATCTTTGCTCAAAGCAAAAAATAAAATAAAAAAATTCATGCAGTCCTTCTCCAACTCACCCTAATGCCATGATTGACTTTGTAACAGTTGATACATTATTTTTGTAAATCACTAAAATAAACAGTTATTTATTACAGCAGTCCATATTTTTCTGGCGTTCGTTTAAAAAAAAATAAATCTCTGAAATGTCAACATTGAATCAAACAAAGACAACATTCCAGGTTTCATTATAAATTTTATAAAAATATCACAGGTGTACCAGTGCCTTCACATTTACAGGGAAAAAACATTGACTTAAAGTAAATATCAGAACAGGTTTTAAAATACTGAGTGATGTTAGGTCTGCAGAGACTGAGCACCTATTCTTGGGCAGAGACGAACATTCAGGCTCTAATCTAACACAACATACTAGGCAAGAAGCAAATCCTTTGACAGTCTAGATTAAGGAAAGACAGACTGGACACTTGTATTATTTTATCAGATCATCATTAATTACATAAATGTGTCGTTAAAAGCAGCCGTGTATTAAAAATCTGTAGTTAAGGTTGAATATTTAATATCGTTTAATCACATTTTAAATTACCCTGATTCTAAACCTTTTTTTCAGTACTGAGGAATAACAGAGTTTTAAAAATACTAATACAACCTACTCTAAGCAAGAGGAAATAATTCAGTTCAAATGAAATTAACAAAATAACACAAAGCTAAATACAAACACCATTAGGAAACTCCACCACAAACTTTAATTCATGGACTTACTGAATATTTGTCTTTATCTAAAATTCACTAAAAGGGAAATCATTACCGTTGACAATAAAATTGCTGCCTCATAACCATAATCTGTGCTCTTTTCATTCAAAATTAATTCCTCATTGTCTTACACATGCTCAAGAGACAAGCTCTATTAAAGAATGAAACTAGTAATTTTCTGTTTATTTCTTATAGTAATTCCATGAAAAGACCAAAGCTAACAGCCTACCTAACCTACAGGAAAGTTTTGTCTCTGCTGTTACCTACAATAAACTGAAAATAGTCAAGAGTAGGTCTCTGCGTAAGACAAATGGCAATTCCTCAATCAAAGCAGGCAATTAAAAAATGTCTGATATGGTTTGGTCAAAGGTGATTTATTGTCCCCTGCTGGCGTAGCTCTACATGTTTACCCAGAGGATAGAATGAGGAAAATGCAACCAAAAGAAGATGCTAAGCAGACATGGTTGCATGCTCTCCTCCAACAGGCCAGAGGTGCATTGCTCCTATGCCAGTGCGTAGCCTGAATGCTGATCGGTTGAAAAGTTGGCTTGAATGAAAAAGTGAACAACCACAGCAGCGTTCACAGAAAGAGGGAAAAGTGCCAAATACTTCAAATGGCCATGATGAAACAATCCCCACTGGCTTAATATTAAAATGTCCAACAACTAAGCAGCTGTGGCCTCTATAGCTGGTGGGAGTTGATTAGGCTGCCAGCTGTCTAAGTTAACTTGTCTAAGTTAAGATTTGCGGTGTTGGTGAGTGAAACCGTATTCGTTTATTCTACAAGCACTTAGCACTAATTAGAACGATTAGTTGTATTTTCTAGCATTTTTGTTGAATGCGTTTGATGAATGCAGACTGCTAACTAAGCTAGCACTACCTCACAATGTAGCAATACACTTCAGGAAAATACGGTGCCCTCTGAGTAAAAAACAAAATAACCAAAAGATGGTTTCAGCCATTAAGCTAAATTAGAGGCTTAAAATGGGACTTCACAAATCAATAGACAGTGCTGAGGTGGCCATCTTTCATATACAGTCTCTGTGGACAAAGGCAAAGGACCAACAGCAAAGCAAACACAAAAAGTAACCCACATTTCCAGTTGTTCTTGATACTGCCCCCAAGTGGCAGGAGATAGCTATATCAAGTAGGCGTGCACCTGCAAAGCTCTGCATAGCACCAGTGCAGAGTGGAGCCTTCAATGTTAATGATGGTTGACGAACACCAGCTTTGACTGAGGAATGCCGACAGTGTGGACTGCAGAGATACCTTATTCACAAATTCAATCGTCATTTCTTTTTGAGTGACATTTACTGAAAATTACAGTCCCAGCTGTTTCATATTCTTTTGGGGGGTTTTTTTGTTTGTTTTTAGAAAGGGCTGAGTACTACAGACAGACAGGTTGGAGGAAACTGTAAAATACTGAGAGATCTACAATTGCACTATTGATTTGGGTCATTTCATAGAAATTGTTGACTATAAGAAGACATTGATGCCTGTCACCCCTACCCTTTAAACTGAAAAGTATGATTCTATAACATTAGAAGGGAAGAGAAACCACTCCTGGAGGCCATCTGCCGCAGTCGACGCCGAAACCTAGATAATGGGCTTTATCGTGTGTCCACAGAAACGAGCAGTGAATATCCACCATGCTGATAGGTATTGATTGTGACTCACAGTGAGACATCGGTAACCGCTGTCACAACATGAGGGCTTGATAACTGTGGCTCAGATAAAAAGGGAGCGATGCAGAGAAAAGAAATGAGGAGCGAGCTATCATTTCATGGATATCAAAACTAGTCCCCAGCAGGTTAGAATAATAGATTACCCAGCCAACTTGTGGTGCAACCTGAACACTGAACGTTGGCTCATACAGGATGATTCTGTTCTCTTCGGTCTGATGCGGGATAAAGTCACAGTGCAGAAGTGCAGAACCAGTATTCCATCTCTCATTATCACTTCCTTCACTCTTTCTTTATTACTTATTATGAGAGAATAAGGCGGTATAATATCCAGCATCCAAATGTGACCCAGTGGCTGGTCCAGCTCAGCTCTGACCACTTCTGAATGGTATGATGGGTGATATTGTCCTGTAAGGGGATGTACATACAATGTGAGTCCAATAATGTGCATAGTATCATTTAACCCTTCTGCTGAAAGATCTTTACAAAATGTGATTTTTTTCTCATTACTGTCTGAAGGCCTTTCGTCCAGCAAAAACAATAAATTACTTTAACAGCTGACAATAAATATCACAACTAAGGTTAAATTCCTATGCAGCATTTCACACGTTCATATGTCACAGTGAGCTCCACATTTTTATGGGAGGGCGTATAAATATAGACGCCTTTAATCTTCTAAACATGCTGGGACTTCAGTATGTCACAATACTACGTCAATAGCACACTGCTAGCCTTCTATACATATACTGAATTTGCAAAGGTTCCTCAATAATTACTCATGCATTTGGCCTAACTATTCATATACACAACTATAATATCTAAAGCTTTTGAATACCATTAACTTTATTTTACATTTTACTCTATTTTCTCCTTTAAAATGTTCTTTTTCTGATCTCTTCTCTGGTTCTATTCTGCAAAATGTGCACTTTCCTCTGGGGATTAGTATGCTCTTATCATGTCTTACCTCATCCTCCTCCATAAAGTCCACACTGGAGTTGAACACTGAGCCGAGGTATGTCAAGTGCAGTATTGCCAAAGCACTGAATGCAATGTTTATCATATACACCCACAACCCCTGTGGAGGAAAAAGGTATAATGTAAGAATAAACAAGTTCCTTACTCAATATTACTACCCCAAATCTGTAATCTCTGCAAGATTTTCATGTTAGGGTCCTGAGAACCTATTTTTTTTACCAGTTTCTTACACAGATTTGTTGAAGCAGATTATCAAAGAATGTTTGTTAAACTCTTAATAACTAATGCCTTCTTTTAGCCAATTTCACTTAATAATAAGGCAAACTACTTAAGATTTAAAAGCACGATTTCAGGGACTTCAATGTAATAATGTCCTAATTATGTACTATGGTTTATACAAGCTGTTTTTCCTTGGCATAAATGATTATGTTCCCCTTCCCGGTGCTCTGCAGTGTTAAAAAAAGGGATTTTTGCTGGGCATCCTGTCAGCAAACTCTCAAATTGTGTCAAATTAAGGCACAAGGCAGTCCCTCAGGACTGCTATAATATAACCGCAGCAGATGCGATGGCAATAAAACCTGATGTCCACACTTCTTTAGTAATACATTAAGTAAATAATCTTATGTCTTCCACCGTAATGATTTATCCGGTTATCCTGTTTGAAATTAAAGAAGGCTACAGTAAATCAAAATGTAAGATGATGAGGAATAAAACTGTTATATTTTTATTCCTCTGAGGGGGAAACAAACAGGGAAAAATATCTTATAGAGCTAAAGTAGGTCCACTTAGAGCATCTCCTGCTCAAGTGTTACATATGCCTGTGCAATGAGAATTTTCACAAATAAAACAGCTGGAAGAAAACCAGTCTTTGCAGCTGTATGCATCTGTAATTGCCAACAAATCTAACTGCAAGTCTGTTCAGATATTTGTCCTTTTGAATATAAAAATGTCATCACTTCATTCATTGTATGCTATTTTTTTAGTTTTACAAAATTTCATTGATGTGATATATTTGGGTTTTTGCCAAAGTGTTGTGTTATGTGAGGTCACAGTGACGTAGACATCTGACTGTCAAATTCAATCCAAGTGATCCTCAAGTCCAAACATTTTTTACCAAATTAAAAAAATTCTGTCATTGCATTTAGTTGATTTCTCAGTATCAAGAGATTTTTACTACCAATGAAAACAACAGCTTGAAAAAATAGTAGGTAGAGCCCTCAGAATCATTGGTTCCAGCCTGCCTTCCATAGCTTCCCACTATCCCAACAAAAGTAGCAGGAAGGCTGGAAGCATTATCGCCCCAACCTGCATGTCACCTGTTTATCAGGCAGAAAAATATACTGACATATTACTAGCAGAACTTCCAGCTTCAGCAACAGCACCTACCTCCAAGCTATTAGGCACTTAAATATGCACTGAATCTGTTATTAACTCAGCTTACCTACATCAAGTTCTGATCATAAAATCTGAATTCAGTATGCACTGACACTTATACGTATGTATCATGCATTTGCAATATTAACTCAACATCTTGACCTATAGACTGTTCCCTTATGCATACTGGAGTGTTCCTCATTGCACTGAAAAGCACTTTAAAGATAGGTACATTGATAAACTGCACTAATTTCATGGGGCGACCTGTTACATCCACTTATATTTTGTATCATATTGTGCTGTGTGCACACCATGACAAATTCCTATCAACTGTGTTGTTAAAATGGCTACAATAAACTTAAACTTAACAGTTATTTTTCCAGCCTGGTGATGCTTCCAGTTGATGGCATGGAGATACTTATTAAGCAGCAGGAAAATGAATGACATCCCACAGTACAGCTTACACCCTCAACACATCCCTTTTTTCCTTATTAGCCATGTAAACTGTTAATTGTGCAGATGTTAATAACGTTGTGGCCACAGTATCTTAGCATCTAACTTGTGCTGGTGAAGAGTGGTGAGCAAAAATAAGCGGGAATGTTTTGTAAGTGGGAGGTAAATTCAAATGCAGCTTTCCGAACAGGTTAGCAAATGTCCTTAAACACAAGTGGGAATATTAACGTGTAACACTCGTAGAGATGGTGAAAGACGGAAATAAAAACAGGAGGTATGTGAGGATTGCTCAGCGAGGGAAATTTGATTAACTGGAAATTTAGAGCTAACTTGTGATGTTCTAATTCATTTTCAGTTTTTAATCAGATACTGGATCTATACATGAAGTGTTCCTGAAGTTATATTTTTTTCATAAAAGGAAGCTATTTCTCCCACAAAATGAGAAATGTCTTACAAAATAATTTGAAGTATAACTCCTGTATATAATTCAAAGGTTGCATAAAAATACCAGGCAATTTAAAGCAGGATAAAGTCATTATTTTGCAGTATTATGGTGAAGATTACTGTAATGAACTGTGATGGACTGGTACAGAGCACGCTGTGGTGTTTATGGTCAAAATCAGGTTACATCCAAAGCAGCTGACATTAATTTTAATTTATGATGGTTATACTGACTATATTCACTCACTGAATTCTACTTTTTATACTAACTTCATACTGTCTAGCGTTTGGAAATCCACCATGATGCATCATATAACATTTTATCGCTACATGAGAAATCTTGTTAAATCCACACAGAGCAATGCATCTCAGCTGGAGCACAGGTCGGCTGACCACAGCCTGTACACAAAGAAAAGTCTACTGGAGCGTTTTATACATAGGTCTACCTACACACACACACACACACACACACACACACACACACATATATATATATATATATATATATATATATATATATATATATATATGGTGCTAAGTAAAAGTCTTAAGCCACCGTTCATTTTTCCATAATTTGCTAGAAAACAGGGAAAAAGGTGATTTATTGAAACATGTGCAAACATACATAGAAACACAGGAGGTTAAGCAAAAAGCAAGTTTGCACAATTCTAACAAGATTGAAAGTCAATATTTAGGATGACCACCTTTATTCTTCAAAAAGCTAAACACTCTTATGCAAGCTTTGTTGCAATTTCTCTAAGCAGTCTTCAGGAAGTGTAGTCCAGGCTGAATGGCTGCCTTTTGTTCCGTTTTCTGTCAAAATGATCCCAGACAGCTTCATTAATGTTGAGGTCCGGGTTCTGGGGAGGTCAATGCATGACTGATAGCGTTCCACTCTGTAAAGCTCTTCTGTGGTTGTACTGCATTGGAACTGTGTGTGGGAACATTGTCATGCTGAAAAATCTATCTTTTTTTACGCTTGGATGACTCACGGGTCAGTATTAAGTGGTTTAAAATACAAAAAAACATTCCTGTGAAAATGCTCAGGTACAAGGACTGTTCTGAAAATAAGTGAAAAGTAGAAAATGACCTTCAGAAAGCCTGGAGAACCTTTGCTCAGGACCACTGTAAAAAAAAAAAGAAAAAAAGTCTGGCTCCTTGGAGGCAAAACAGAAACAAATGAGGGGTGGCTCAAGACTTTTGCACAGTAGCGTATGCTGGCATCTCCTTCCTTAAAATGTGCAGCTACATGAAGGCTATAAATCTTGTCACTGTTTCAGATATGAAATGATTATATTTACTCAACTTACTCAATTCCTTTTCATAATAATAATAATAATAATAATAATTGAACGGTACAAAGGTTTTTTGGTTAGAGAAGAAGAACAGACATACGAGGGAGCTGCATTTTACCTTTTTGTTCTGGTGAGAGCAGTTTGGCAGGCATTTCTTTGACAGTATACAGGCATTAAAAATAGCTGCAAGCCTCTTCCGCAACACTAAAACACGAAACAAGACCAGTGCATTAAAACAAAACAAATAGATGAGTTTTTTTCCAGCCTAAGAGGAAAATTACAAGCACTGCAGTAAACAGAAACAGTGTTTCACAGTGAGTGCAATTAGCCATTAGTGCAAACCTAAGCACCTTCTTCAAATGGAAAGGTTCTAATGTGGAAAAGAGAAAAAAACACATCGGACAAACTCTGCTCACCGTGCTCAACATAAGTGATGAATCCCAAAGATATTAGGACTGCACCTAGATGAAAACTCAAACCCTGTGAGGTACAAAAGCTTGAGTCAAAAAAATCCACTTACTGATGCAAAAAAAATGCATTTAAAAAGTAATTATAGAAAAGGTCCGCATAGGACTCACGTGCAAAAGGGCGCTGGCTGTATATGTCACCATTATAGCAGAGAATGTCCCAAATTTCAGTGCACTCTTAAAAACATCTGTGAAATGAGAGCAAAAACATCTGTGAGCTGGTTTAAGAATTTCTGTTTAAATGAGCCATAATCCTTAATCTCACAATGGTAAACTAAAGCAAGAACAGCTGACGCCTTCAAGTAATAAACTGTCTTAAACTCACAGGTGTGCAGAAAGCGAGACATGGGCAGATTCCACGATGTTACCACCTCCACCATTGACCGAGGAAACTCTATATTAAGCGGCTTGGATACTGTCATATCCCTGCAAAATAAAAGGTAAATGGGCGGTGGCCTGTTATAAATGTGAATAAAGAGAAACACACTCAACATTAACAGGTGCGCTTGCAGTTCTGACCATTTGAGGTTGTCTTTCTCCTCGGTGAAGCCTGCCCCAGCCAGAGTAGTGGTAGTTTCACTCAAATAGCCAACAAAATAATTGCTAAAGTGGAAAGACAGTGTGTTCTCATACGCCAGTAACCACCTAATGCAGTGACATCAAAACAGGAAGAAATAGATGAATATCACAATCAAGTTTCAAACAACGTCCAACTTTGTGTGGTTACTACAGATGAGTAGAGAACATACTTTGCTGGTGTACCCCTGAGTAGCATTAGGATAAAGAGAGCAATGTTAGTGACAAAAAATGTTTATTGGCTTGCCTTGTGATGATTTATGCCTCATCAAGCTAGTGAAAGTGTTGTGGTAAATGAGAGGGTGAGAGGGGTCTCTTGGTACATATATAACTGCACAGAGAGTGGGGATGAAGTGGGTAGATGCATGCAAGCAAAGGTTTTGGACAAATGGTAATTATGAGGAATGCATGCCTACAGCATTTGGTTTATTCAGAGTCACTGGGGTGGACAATTAATTACCTGATCTTCCTCCTCTTTTTGCTGTAAACAAAGCAGGTAACAGACACATTACCTTAGCAGAACAGCAAGTCATAAACCAAGTCAAGAATACACAGGCATTTGTTTACAGTATGAATGTGTGTGTTCTCCTCACCTTCGTAGCAGCTTGTCTCCATAGACAGGTATGAAATAAGGGAAGAGGTAGGGTGCCACACAGTTGGAAATAACAAGGCAGACCTGGCTCTTCACCCAGCTAACAGACACTTTTAAAAGCCACGAAAGGCTCTAAGGAGAAGAAGGAAGAAGCAGCTGTTCTTAGATTTTTTTTTTTTTTAATTAATCCTCACTTAGATCTAAAAGATATAGTATCGCACCTACCAGCTTACGGCCTTCTAAAGCTTCTTTGTAGCTGTTAAAGCTGATCCATGGACCAAAGATGACTGTGCCCACAAAGTAGATATAGCCCATGAACTCAATGGGTGAGGGCACACTGGTCACAACGCCTCTATCCAAATCAAAGGCCAAAGAAATGGCTTTCATTGCGACCACCATCTGAGATCCTGGATGACAGCAGCAGCATTTAAATGGTTGTTGTGTTCCAAAATTAGACATTACTAATGGGAATATTAAAGTATACAAACAGCAATCACATTTAAGAGACAAATGATGGCTGTCTTACCTCTCATCTTGTGCCAGTTAGTGGTATCCATCATATGTAGCTCCCTGATGAAATGAAAAGGAAAGGTAGTCATAATGAAAAGAAAAGACCATTCCCTGAGTTTTCCCAAATCAGCTTCATAAACCTGAAGTCAATTGGAAGTTGGGATTTAGACGTGAATAAGTATACATCATACATTTTTTTAAAAATGACGTGGGAAATCACAATAAACTTTGTTGCTTTTATTTTGAACTCAGGTGCTTTTTTATTTTTTTATTTTTTTTTTTACATACGTACATGTGAACCAGTGTGAAATAACATTGTAACGTGTTGGAACCAGTGTTTATGATAGATGTGTTTGCTAGCCCTGACAGATGTCAGCTCACATTAAAAAAGAAATCTTGATGTAGAATGTAGAGTTTTTAAGAAGATGTTGACTTTTGAGTCTTTATTTACTGGAGTCATCTGTAAAACTGTGTGCTTAGTTTGCAGAGAGCAGATTGTTGTGTTTAAGGATTATAGTTTGAATCACCATTACGAGACTAAACATGCAGAGGAATGCAAGAAGTTGACTGATGCAGAGTGAAAATGGACATCTAAAGATTTGCTAGCAAAGCTGCAAAAGCAACAAGGACTTTTTTACCAAGCTTTACACATCCAGAGATGGAGCAGTCAAGACCAGCTTTGTGATTTGTTGATTAAATAGTGACAAATTTTTGGCTTTTTCACTTTGCCTGTTTACCATTTTCTTTGCTTGTAGCAGTTTAGTTTGAGTTCAGCTTATTGATGTAACCCCCCACAACACTTCCAGCTTCTCATGTGGCCCCTTGGGAAAATGAATTATTAAGGAAGCTCTTTGTTTCAGTATCACACCTAATGTGTAATACTGAACTGTCAGGTAACACAAGAGACTCTCTTACCCCAGGAGCAGGTAAATGAGCACAGTGATGGAGAGAAAGGTGCCTCGGATGGTAGAATGGCGGCACAGGAAGAGGAAGAGGTAGCAGAGAAGGCTGAGAAGGACCACCCAAATCATGTGCAGCTCAAAGAACAGGTATAGCGTGTAGAAACCTCCTGCCACTGTGACCAGGTGTTTCACAAAAGAAGGGAGACCTGACATAGCCAGATAAAAATAATGGATAATGTATGTGATTAGAGATCAAAATGAAGGTCTGATAACACTGGGGTGCAAAAGCTCTGTACTCACCGAACATCCAGATAAGTCGACATAGCAGGCAGATAACCAGGAGCTGCCATACCTGCTCCAGGCCCTGCTGAGCTGTGGGAAGCAGGCAGCCATGAGCGAGCTCTTGGAAAAACCTCTGTCGGCTAAACACTCCCATCACTAGACTTAGAAAGCAAAGAGAAGCCAAAATGCATTTTTACAGCAACAAAAATAACATTTGTGTTAACAGTGGTGACCTAAATACTCTTCATTAAACTTCAAATCCCAGCATGCGAAGCAACTCACTATAGATCAGTGCACATGCAGTACAGCTGCTGTTAAGAGTTTCACTAAAGATGATGAGAGATCTTCATGTAATTAAACATATTTTTGCCAGTGCATCAGACTAAATGCAATGAAATACATCCCAGGATGTAAAACAATATCAAGACTTCATCACGATAACACCATGACCTGGGTCTCGGGCATGTGGAGAAATTTAACATATGCTATTCTGCAAGGCATGCTCTCTCCGCAATGCAGTCGGCCAAGGGGATGAGTTGACTCACAGCTGCCTTCCTTCAGCCGCTGCATTAACAGTGCCTCAGCGTGCTCAGCGCTGCGCGTCGAGCCAGAAGCAAACGCATCCTAAATGGATGCGAGAAATCCGGCAGGAGCTGCTGATCCTTCCAGTGAACGGTCCTGCTAACAACCTACTTCAGAGCTATTCCCCAGGCCCCCCCTCTTCACATCAAAAACAGCTATGAGGGGACACCCCCCTCCACCCCAGCATGCCAGTTAGTTTGCCGTGCGTAAAACTCACCCTCTCAGAGCAGCAGGATGATCTTCGTGTCTCTGCTGCTACTTTTCCTTCCTTTTACAATCACAACAAGCCTGCGTCCTGCTGCTGTCTTTCAGGCACACTCGGGCCAGATGATGCATATCTGGATGACTCCCATTGTCACAGCATCAGCACCACTAACCTGCCATCTATGAAGCCACGCGACGACACATCGGCCAATCTAAACCGCAGCTGAAGGGATCTCAGCCAATCATCGCTTTCGTTGCTCTAATGTGACAGCAGGAAGGTCCAAACAGAATCATTGCCCTGCATAATCCCGCGCATCCGGACCAATGAGACGTGGACAGCGTGCAGATGGACTGGAGACTGGACTGTTGTGGATGAGGATGCCGAGGAATGCCCTCTGAACGTACGCAAAAAATCCAATGTACCCTTAATCTACATGATCTTTTATTCATTTAGTTCATCGATAAAATGCAAATTCAAGCAGAAAGTCAGTTTTAATTTAATGTTACCACTGTGCATGAAGTAAATATTTTAAATATAACTTACATTTTCTTCGTGTAAAATAATTCCTGAATGCAAACTTAAAGACAGTGGTTAGTTTGAGTGATCCCTCACCGATGTACAACCTTTACTCAATATGAAATATAAAGCTGATGATGATTTAACGGCTAAAAGCAGTGTTCATGCGTATTTACGCATATGCTGTGTGTCTTGTGCCACAATTTCAATGTAGGTTTATGCTTAATATTTGTTTCACTTTCTATTTAGTCACCCATAATATTGGGTTTAATAGAAGAACATGATAAACAAAAAGGCCACTTGGCTGTTGTGTTTCCTCCTTCGTAATGGGGATTAATGGATTTTGCTTTTAAATAATTAATTTTAAAAAGTCCCTTGCATCCACTTTTATACGATATTTTCCTGGGCCTTAACTTCCCTTTATTCTCTTTGATTTGTGGCCAGAACGCCTGGCAATCTGTTTAAAGTATTCTACTTTTACTTGTCAAAGCAATTTGTAAATTTTGCTTTCAAAAGATGATAAATAAATCAAATGTTTTGTTGTTGTTTACTGTTTTTAAGATTGATGGGTTTTCTGCTTCCTAATAATGCAAAATGCTTTGTAGTTATAAGTGTTAGTAAGGACATAATAAATTCCTCCAGCAGCAAAAACATAAAAACAAAACTCATAAATTAAGATATGAAAAACAAAATAGCTAAATAAAATTACACAAAAGAGGTCAATTAAATAGAAAATTAGATAACATACTTATAGACACCACTATAGATAAATTTTACTTGTTCTTTCACTGGTTTACTTGTCAATGTATTAACATTATAAAGTAGGGTTTTTTCATCTTAAAAAATCAGTTTAGACTCTTTCATATAACACTTTGTCACAGTCTCTTGCTCAAGGGCACTATACATCTGATCCAGCTTTCTCCGGAACAGTCGAATCAGGTCTGCATTTTCACATTATGATTAATTATTAAAATATTTGTCACGGCTCAATTGCAGACAGTGCAAAAACATTCCCCAGATCGATGCAGCTGAACCTAACAACCCAGAAGTTGATTACATAAAGGCTTTATAACCGCAGTGTTAACTGAAAACATCTGTATGGCCAAATAAGACTTTTACTATATAAACTGTGGTTGGCAGGTTGGATTATAGAGCCATGGAGTCCTTTTTTTTTTTTTTAACTTCACATCCATGCAGCAGTTAAAGTAAAATTCCTCACTGGAAAATTCAGCTGCATAGTAAGAAAGGCTCCAAGCAATGAAAACTAGTACACGCCTTATTGTTGCTGTACTGCAGGGTTTTTCTGTGCAGTCAGCTCACAGAACAAGCAGGTGGTTTTAATGCAGTGTGACACACTGACAGGAGGACTGTCCAAGAAAGTTAGACAGACATTTTTAGGTCATTTTAACAATCCCTCTAGACCCACCATCAGGACAGAAACTACTTAGTCTGACAACCTTGAACTTTCCTTCAAAACTGTTAAAGTCTGTGAAATCTATGCATTAAGAAAAGTAAAAAAAAAATATATAATATGGCAAATTAATTTAATTACATTACATAAAAAGCATATTTCAGGGAAGACACTTTCTACAGCTTATTTTTCTTTTCCTGTTCCTGTGTCCATGTGAGAGCAAGTCTAATGGGCACGCAGCAGAAAGCTGCAAATCACCAGATGAGAAATAGTTTGATTAGTTCTACTCTATTTAACAGATAATGTTATTCCAAGAATGTGTCATTTGGAAATTTATCAATTTTAAAGAAAATCTTAACAGAGAGTAAAGTGAACAGTTCAGGTTGTAGTGGGTAGAGAACTAGTGTACTGCTTGTTACAGCTTAGTTGGTTAGGTGCTTCTTGTTGTGGGGGAAATGGGTACATGGTAGTTTAATCTTTCCATATGTCCATGTTTTCTGCCATTTCTACATTTGAGTACATATACACACAGGTCAGCTGAAGGAGAACAAAACAAACAAACTAACAAAAATAAATTAAAACGTAATCAGTCCAAAGTTGTAGTTTTGTACAAATGGGAAATCAAAACTCCATATTGTGTGCAGATGGTGCAAATAATATCACGGATTCCATATAAAAGATGGACATAGCTTACAAGTCGGAAAAGTGAAGCCAAAAGTGTCCTAACCCATATGAGAGACCACAAAATGTCAGTCAAATTCAGCAACTTGTAGAAACAACAGGTGACATAACCCTGAGCGATGCAAAGTGGGCACTTTTGGAGTTAAGCATGGGATCAAAACATACTGTTAACTGATATGAGATGTTCGTGAATACATTAAAAGGATCCGCTATACAACTGCAGAGTGGAAGATCCACTAGTGACTGAAAGCCAGCTAAAAAGTGATGTGGGATGACCATATTGGTTTTTATGTAACTAGTGATCGTGAGGAAAAATGACCCTTTATGACCTATGACTGCAGTAAACATTTTCCCAATTAGTGTATAGTCTCAGTTGCTAGTTACAGCCCCATTCAAGCCAAAAAAGCAATATAAAGCAGGGCATGCTGTACAGTGAGCTGGTCTTGCAATTAACAAAAAAACATGCTGCATCCCTTAGTACCCCTCAGTTTTACCCCTACACACACTTGTGAAGTCCAACTTCAAAAAGCTAAAATGGCAACAGCAAAAACACAGTAAAAAAAAAAAAAAGGAGCTTAGCAATCAATGGATGACATCCCTGTGACTATGTACATCTTTTATATACAGTCTCTAAACTAAACTTAATTGTAGTTAATGAAGGACTGTTGATACTGTTAATTCTGCTCACAGATGATTTTACCGTTCACTTTAAAAATTCGACAAACACTTGATGGAGGCACTTTTAAGTTGGCAGCTGTTTACTCTAACCATAAACAGTATTTATTTTAGTAAACAAACAGCATTGGTTTCACAGTCAGATCCATTTCTCATATACAGATTAAAAAACAAACAAAAAAATAAAACAAAGAGGACAACTAAAAAAAACACACAAAATGTAACAAATGGTTGATGTAACTGTGGCTATATCATACATACATATGTTGTTGATCATACACACTGCATATGACCAACAACATAAAAACCAACTGATATCTGACAAAATAACTAATTCCTCAGGGCATGCATACTGGAACCGCTGGTTTTGTCCTCTTCGGCATGTGGCCAGGAGCAACAGCTGTCTTGTGCTGTAGTGGTCTCTGTGGATCAGCGGTTTTTCTAGATTGAGATCTGACAGTTTAGAGGCCCTGTCAACACCTTGGACTCTTTGTCATGCTCCTCGAACCTTTCCGTTTGTAAGCGTGTGTTGCACGTGAAAGTAACACCCACACGGATTCCTGGGAGCTCAAGGTTTGCCAGCAGAATCAACCATTGTAATAATGCGATCAAGGTTATTCACGGTTTCAAGGTTACGGCTGATCGGTTTATGTATGTAATATAAAGCTGCAACCGCTATCTGTTTCCAGTTAGCTGAGGCAGATGTGAAAACTGAATTGTGTGGCAATTGTTATTAGAGATGCTTGATCATATTATTGATGCCGTTTGTAGCACACAGACATTTTTCATGCATTTTTCCACAGACTAAAGTGATTATTACGGCACAAATTGCCAAGTACAGAATACAGCCTGAAGCCCAAATCCCACCTGGTGCAGTTTTACAACACAGGTCAGTTATCTTCTATATACATAACAGTATTACTTATCAAACAGCAGTGAAAAAAATAATTGCACTTCATCACTGATTAAGAAGTGAAAGATTTTAACTACAGAACTTAAAAAAAACAATATATATATATATATATATCAGCATTACAGTACTTACAAAGATATCAGTGTGCTAAGAGAGGCAAAAGTGGTGCAAGTATAAGCCAAATACTACAGGTTTAATACTGAACACATACTTGCTCTTGTTAAAATGCATTTTAACAGAAACACTAATGTTAAATATCTTAACTAAGGCAAACAGGTCAGGCAGGTAAACAGGTAATTCTAATCCATTATTCAGATCAGAGCACAATCTCCAGGTCATAAGCTATTCTCTCCTCTTTTTCTGGCTTAGTGTGTTCTTCTGGTGAAATTATTGGTGCCTCACATTGTTCCTTCTTCACCGGATTCTTAACCCTACACTTTTTCGGCTTGCTTAAGATATACTCATAATTTCTTTTAACCTCTAGGAAGGCTGAGGTGAGGTACTGAGGTGAAAAGATCTTCAGTGAAGATGGAAGTTCTGCATTTCGGGTGAAGAAGTCATGGTGAAATGAGGTACCCGGGTTTTCTGAGTGTCTCACTTCTGGAAAGAGTCGACGAGGCACAGGACACGGTCTCAGCAACACCGGTGGGGGGATTTCTGGTAATCTACTGAGTGAAGCCAAAGGTGGGGGCTTGGATAGAAATCCAGGATTTGGGGGTGTAGGAGCAGCAGTTGGAGCAGAAGTAGACAGTGGAGGTGTAATGCTCCTTGAGCTCTGAGGGTTGCCAGTTATTTCAGTCATCTGGTTTGGCTCCAGCTCATTTTCTGTCTCACTCCTGGAGGAACTGTCCTGAGGCTCAGCCTCTGTTTTAGACTCTGTCTGTGGAAGGAATAAAATGTGGTTGTGACGCTGACAGAACAGCGTGCCACACTTGAGGCACTTCCTGCCATCTTTAACATGGAGCAGTTTATGACGCTTCAGTTGGTGAATTGTGGTGAAAGATCGATCGCACATGTTGCACGGAAAGAGGGGCTCATCCCTGTGCACTGCATGGTGCTCACTGAAATCTGCCTGAGTTATGAAGCTTTTTCCACAATTGTCACAGACAAAGGACTTTTGTTCTTCATGCAGCCGTTTGTGTTTTACCAGCTGTGGTATATCAGTGAGGGTCTGAGTGCACAGTTCACACCGATAACCACGTTCTGGTGCAATTAAAGGTTTCAGGAGCACAATGGGCCTTCTCTTGTCTAGTTTTAGGGTGTCTGGTAGTCCTTTGAAGGGTGGTGATGTCTTATTTAAGTTGAGCATTGTTTGAGACTGGATAATTTGCGTTTCTGCTTCAGTCTCAGACACTTTTGCCACCATTTCTCCTTCCTGAAAAACATAAATACACAAACCGAGGCAAAAAATGTAAATAACTAAAGAATTTATCATTATCTTTATTAGAAGAAATTAAAATACCTCTGACAGTCTTGCAACTCGTATCTTACAAAACAACTAAATTACAACAAACAAACAAACAAAAAGAAAACGTAGCTATTTTGCATAATGTCCAAGTAGAAAAGATATACAGAAAGAGCAAGTTGTGGCTGCTACCTTTGGCACTGATGGGGTTGCTGGCGTCTGCATTTCTTCTGAAAGTTCACTTTCAGTTCCCATCAAAACAGACGGCTCGGGATCCACAGAAGAATCAGCTCGAAGTGAAGCTGCATTTTCCTCTCTTCTACCTTTTGCCTTACGGCGATGCCTTTTTCTACGACCATAAAACCTTAAAAAAAAAAACACAAACAAACATATCAAGTGATCTATAAAAGTGGGTTTCCTATATACAGTACTCATCAAAGTGTAAAAGAAAAAGTGAGTATTAACACCTTGTTTTTTTCAGACACTGTAAAGCTGCAAATATTTTAAACAGTTCAGGGTCTGTGACTCAATATGTACACGGAACACACACAATGGGAGATAACTGTGCAGCTTTTTCACTGAATTTTTATAACCCTTTCTAATTCGTTACCAGTTACTGTGCCTTTTCTATTATGCAAACTGATACCAAGGGACGACCTTTGTAATCCTGACCTGGGCTGGCTATAGCTATAGGCCAGAGTGGACCTAAATGTGCTTCTCGCCGGCTCAGTGAAAATAAAAAAGGGTTTGTTTTTTTTAATGCTTTTGATCAGTGAGAGAAAAAAATAGAACAGAAAACACCAGTACTCTTTAAAATACGTCCTGCTTAGAGACAACTTTCTCTCCTTGCACTGTTCAAACACACAGAGCTCAGTAGCAAAGAGACGTGACAACTATGAACCCAGAGCAGAGCACGGACTACAGCACACACATTAAATATCACACACTGAGTAAATATGTTGTTAATGTTATGTTTATAGTGATGGGCATTTTGAAAACCTGTAACATTCTGCCATAAAGGCTTCATTTGTGTACATCTGCAACCTGCTACTAATTGAATGAACAAGTTCTTGTAGGGTTCATCTGTTATAGTAACTTTTACTTTTATCATTTCTCTCCACTGGTTACAAGGAACCTATAATCTTTTCCAAGTCCATGCTTTTATTCTTGGACTAGAGTAGATTTGCATGATTTAGAGTTCAAAACAGTCCTTATTTAGGCCTTGGTGCAGTCCACATGGACATCATCCATAGGTTATTGAGCTCCTGTTGGTAAGCCTCAATCTCAGGACCATAATTTATAAAATGAACATCACATTGTATGCAGTGACTTGAAACTGATGATGACAATTAAAAGTATGTCCTCACCATGATTATTATAATTCACTAAAGGTTGTTTCCATCTCAGCTCATCACACAAAGACTTGACAAATGAACACCACAGATTTTGCCTGAAAAAAAATTCCAAGGGAAAAATACCGTTCTTCATAGAAATTGTGTAAACTTTTAAGTCCCTACTTAAAACTTTGAAAATAAATACGTAACCTCTGAGAAACCAATACGCAGAAACGGGACAGAACACCATCACAAACTTTGGATATTAATTAATTTGGATTTGCTACATTGTGTAATACCTGGGGAATATTGCACTTAACTTTAAATTCAAGCTTAATATCTGTAAAACTATTTGAATCATTTTGACTGCTTTAAAGGACAGTATGTGTCCTTTACACTAAACGCTATAAATAAGATCAATCCTTTACCTGCAAAACTTGTGATTTCCACTGGCTTCCAACTGCTGTTGGAACCTTCAAGCATCCATCATGTTATATGACCTTAGCTTAGCTACACTCCAGTCCATATTCATTAAGTCATAGTATCAGACGTTTAGCATAACATTTTAAAGACCTTGTTCAATTAATTTTATATAATTTTAAAGAGGACACTCAAAACAATGAAGCTGGAAAACTATCAGAAAACACCCTTACCTTAGTTAATTTTCAAGTGTTTTTTTTAAATTAATGACAATACAGACCAGAATAAGTAAAGTAACAACAAAGTACATTAAAATTAAATTAAAAACATAATAAAAGTTACTAAAAAAAACTGAAAAGAAAATAATAAGAGAAACACAAAGCTATCTAACAACTCTGGTCCTCACAGATTTTATCCTGACCCAACACTTCTTACCGTCTCACTTTTTTCTTGGGGCTTTGATTTTTTTGGGTGCAGGTAAAAACAGAAGGCACAAAGTCCGGCTTATCATGTTCCATAGATGCTTCTCCTATAAAACAAAAATAAAAATGAAAATATGTAGGAAACTTTGCGCTAAATCCAACAATTTTAATCAACAAACCGCTTGTTTCTGTTACAGTATGTCTACAGTGCTTAGCATAGCTGCTATCTTAGCTCACCTGATATGAAATGAGCGCCACAAATGCGATCATTTTCCGTTAGTCTCGCAGTGCTGTCGTTCGCTTCTTGTATTGCTCGCAGCCACAAACGCCTCCGGTGGCCCCGAGACGGTATTTTGTAAAATTTCAATTTTTTGCTGCGGGAATACCGCTTTTTACAACCAGACACGCAGCAAACTATCATTTTTGCTTTAAAACTGTTTGGTTTTTCTGGTTAGCACGGGTTACGGAAGTTATCAGAAACAACTAAATTCAACTTCCGCTGCCAAGAGGCGCGCGCAACCTTGTTGAGGACGTCACGGTGGCCGGGCAGTTTGTTTTACGTTAATGTTGAGTAAAAAATTATAAACATTGTAAACCTCAAATAACAATCACTACATTTTTCTGTTTTATTTTAATGTTTCGATCCAGCGTCGATTTTGGCAGACTGCTGACTAAAAGGAGAGTTTTACTGAGGCAGGGAGTACACCGCCAGCACGCAGTGAACTGGGGACCCCTGCTGTCCGATTTTACGCTCATATCTGTGAGCCTGATTAGCCTGTGACCTGAAATGGTTTCTCGAAATTAAATTAAATTTCAACTGATTTTTTTTTTTAAGTGACTTTAGTCGGTTGCTAGAAAATGTCTACAAAACAAAACAAACAGCAACAAACCTGTTAGTGGTCCAGAAAAGTCTACTTTATTTCAAAAATTGTCTTTGTTAGCTTTAGCTTGTTCGTCTATAATTTTGAATATATGTGACTCAGTCTTATTTATTATTGTGTACTAATGTAGGAAAAAGAAACTGATTTATTACTATTTTATTACTATTATTATTTTAATCTTGAGAGCAAGAGTGAAATTGAAGATGGCAGTGAGACCTGTTATAATGTGTGGTGTGGAGACTGGGACTCTACTAAAAATACAAGGTTAGGATGAGTTGAAAACATGATTTTCACTGGGAGTGACCAGAATGGACAGGACTGGAGATGAGTATATCAGAGGGACAGCTCAGCTTGAGTGGTTTGGAGACAAAGTTAGAAAGGCGAGGGTGAGATGGTTTGGGCATGTGCAGTGGAGCGGCAGTGTATATATTGCACAGAAACGAGTAAGACCACAAAGAAGATTCATGGACATAGTGAAGGAGGAAGTGCAGAGGATGTTAGGGAAAAGGTGAGATGGAAGCAGAGGGTTCGCTTTGGTGACCTCTAAAGGAAGCAGCCGAAAGAAGGTTTTTTGTTTTTTTTACCTGGCCATATATACAGTGGAGAAAATATTGGTAACTACCAATGATTTTTATTACATTAAAAAAAATAGTTTCTCATTAATGCAGTGTGAGTGGTGACTTGTAGAACCTAAGGTGCTGGTTATTCTGGAGGAAATTGACACTAAAAAAAATCTATACATTTTGCTATTTGAATGCTTAGGTGTTATTTTAGATTTAGCAGAGCTGTAAGAAGAACAACACTGCTTCGTCCATTTTTAACCTCCTAAGACCCGAACTCTTTCATGGCATGCATTTGTAATTTCTCTTTGCTATTTGGGCTGATTGGGACCTGATGAATGTAAAAACAAAGAATTACCTGATTTTTTTATACACCTGATTTTTGTTTCTGAGAATAATCAGATCCACATATGAGGACATTCGTTTTAAATTTCTATAGCACAGTGGCAGTATAATGTCCTCGTAAGTGGATATCAGGCCCTTGTAGAGAAAAATTTGGTATTTTGGTCTAGACAACCCAAAATGTGATCTCCACATATGTGGGCGCCAGGTCACAAAAATATTATTTTGAGCTCAGTAGGATTAGGAGGGCATGAGACAAACAGTCTTTCAGGTTTTAACCTGAAATTGTTCTCTGTTGCATTAAAATACACATCCCAAAACATGCACACACCACTGAAGAGGCAGAGGGTCCTTGATCCTTTAAACTAAGGTTTCGCTAACGTACAGTTAAGGACACTTCAAAACATATTTATTTAATTAAGGGCTAGCGTTTCCCTGACAGTGCCACGCCTAATGCACTTTCCCGACCACTTTCCACTCCCGTGACTATGAACAAAAGATACATTTATATTCAGCTATTTCATTCCCATTATCAGTCAGAAGAACAAAATTAATCTCCCCTAAAACTCATTTGACTTGTCCTTGTGTTTGTTTTAAAAAATGCGTCTCTTGTTTTTTCCAACTTCCTCTTATTGTTGCCACTTACTGAAAACACAAGTAAGCTCAAGTGTTTTCCTGCCTGTTACTCAGAACAGAGTATGCTGTCTGGCACTATTTTCATCTGCAGATTTTAAGGTTTTAGCCGGCTTTGTACTCTGTTTAAGCTTTCTCCTCTAATAGTAACACCAATGTATACATATTACTGAGTATTCATCTGCTAAGATAGCATAAACAAGGATTTAATTGGTGAACAATTTATTAGGTACATCTGGTCAACTGCTTGTTAACTGAAATATCTAATCATCCAATCACTTGGCAGCAGCCCAGTGCATTTAGTCATGTAGATATGGTCAAGACGACCTGCTGAAGTTCAAAATGAGCATCAGAGAGAAGAAGGCAGATGATTTGAATGTGGCATGATTATTGGTGTGAAATGAGTTGCTCTGAGTATTTTAGAAACTGTCAGAGGCCAGAGGAGAAGAGCCAGACTGTTTCAACCTGTTAGAAAGACAACAGTAACTCAACAAGATATGCAGAAGAGCATTTCTGAACGTACAACACATTAAACCTTAAAATAGATGGGCTACAGCAGCAGAAGACCAAGTGATGTTCCTGTCAGCCAAGAATAGGAAACGGAGGCTACAATTTTGCACCAGCTCATCAAAACTTAACAGTAGAACAATGGAAGAATGTTGCCTGCTCTGATGAGTCTCAACGTTTGCTGCAAAATTCAGATTTTTGGGTCAAAATAAAAAACATTAAAGCATGCCTCTATCCTGCCTTGTATCAACAGTTCAGGCTTGTGGGAGTATAATCATATGGGGATATTTTCTTCTGACACTTTGAGCTATTTAGTATTAACTGAGCATCATTTAAATGCCACATCCTACCGAAGCATCATTACTGGCCGTGTCGATCCTGTTATAAAAAATAATAATGTTTATTTGTATAGCACTACTTAAAACCAGTGTTACAAAGTGCTTCCCAGAAATTGATTTTAAAAGAACAAATTACGGGCGACATTATGAAGAAATTACAAATCAGTGACCATAGTCTATCCATCTTCTGATGGCTGCTTTTAGCAGAACAATGCACCATTATCACAAAACTCAAATTATCTCAACCTGGTTTCTTGAACATGACAGTGAGTTCACTGTACTCAAATGGCCTCAACGGTCACATTCCAGTAGAGAACCTTGGGGATGTGACGGAACGGAGATTCACATCATAGATGTGGACCCAACAAACCCATCTATGAAGAATGTTTCCAGCATCTTGTTGAACGTGTGTAACTATGCATAATTAAAGAAGTTTTAAAGGTAAAATGGGTCAAACCTGGTATTAGCAAAGTGTGACTAATAAGGTGTGTTTGCTTTTTAGATACATATACTTTATGTGAATATGAAGATGAAATGATGAAATCAAATGACAAATTAGGAAAAGCATAATTAAATGAGTGCTAATTAAATTAATGATGCTTGTTGGGACAGACAGACTGGTGCCATAACATTATTTGTAACAGCTGTTCTACTAAGAAACACCTAAATGTCATCTGTGAAAACGTCCTGTGGTGAGTGGAGAAAAATGAAGCGGTAAACGTGCTAGTTTCTTTTCTTTGCTATGTGAAATAAAGATAAAAGATTATGCTTCTTTCAGTACTGAAAAGCCAGTAATGCCCTAAAAGAAGTTCACTCCGAGTTTACTCACCTAGGAAAAACTGTCACACTGTTTTCACTGGTGGATTTACAAGTGTGTTTATGGAATAAGGCAGGGCTACAGAGTGGCTTATCGATAATAAATTGTCTGTTGATATCAGTGATCCTCCACGGCACTTTGGAATAAAAGGATTTGCTCCCACCACCCGTCTCACTCTCTGGGTGAATATCAGCATTTCACCAATAGATGTCACTGTGGTGTAATGTGGCACACTTGTGTCCTGCCCAGTTTTGGGGAGATTTTAAAATAGCACCAAAACTGCAGCCATGCCCGACATATTTATTAAATATAATTTGAATAAATTCGGCTATTTCACTTTATAATCAGTGATGTGTAACTAACATTATAATCAATCCTTCCACTGCCCTGGTTGAGTCATTCTAAAACATCTCACTGTGGATTTCAAACCTGAATCTGTTGCTGTGATAAACAGTAAATCAAGGCAGCCTGAGGGCAGTACTATTGTGGATAAAGGCTGCTTGGTATGACAATCAATCTATAAAGCTGCGCCTGAGAGTTAAATCAATAATATTTCACTTCCACTGAAAGAGGAAGGGGGAACAGAGTTCCACTGAAGCCAGCGTTTAGTCACTGCTGAACCCGCTTGTACCACAAACAGACAAGAACCAATAGCTAACACCTGGAGAGATTTCAGGATTACAGGATTTGCTCATGCTGTTGCCATATATTATAACCTTTTGTATTATTCAATCCCAGCATACAAATCCATTGCTTCTCAGGTGTGTTCTTCAATATCTGCAAGCTTATGACCTGAAAATAAATAAATTGGCATTCCCACTGTGTCACTTCCCTCCGCCTTTCCCCTTTTCTCCCTCAAGGTGACTCCTCCATCTGCACCCTCCCTGGTCTTGCCAACACCTCTCTCTGCAGTAACTGTGGTACAGTAACCAGGATCTGATTCCCCTCTTGTTTTTCTGAGCTGTCACTATCTCACCTGTTTCAATGAACTAAGCACATAAACCAAAGCTCTGCAGCTTTGCTCCTGATCTCTGTGTGCGTGTGTGTCTGTGTGTGTGTTACATGGGTCATCAAAGAAGACTAGTCTAGTCTCTATGAAAGAAACATTTGATTAAAATGACATCTGAATAAATATATTGTTAACATAGTTCCTGATGACACACACAGACCTTCCTATTCCATTCATGTTTTCGTCTCCACTGCTTGCTGTTTTAGGGTTGAGATGCGTCTTTGTACTGGCTTCATTTCAACGCACAGCACTCCCATTTTAATTACCCCCTATTCACCCCTCCTCGGTTTGCTCTAAGTGATGGGAAGGAGGAAGGGGAAGACAAAATAAAGAGGAGATTGATGAGAATTTTTAAAAATGTAAATAGGAATAGGTGGTATTTCATGGGGAAAGATGGAGGAGAGGGCATCAAATAGAGAGGAGGAAGCAGAATTTGTGGTTCCTTGCATCAATCCAGTGACCAGTTTTCATGCTTTCTTCACGCTTTCCTGACTTAATCACGCTCATAAATTCCACATGCCATGCTTTTGACACTTTACAGTGAGCGATGGACATGTTGTTACCTGGTGCTGTTGGCACCTTTACACAGCTACTGACAACTCCCTGTGTTTAGCCAACAGTGCAGCAGCCACGGGCTCAGCCACTTTCTCCGGGGGATCTTGTGGGTGCCGCTTCCTCCATCACTCAGTTGTTCAAGGGTTGAGCCACAACAACTCAATTACACATTCATTTCACCCGCACAGTCAAGCAGTCAAGCTCCCCTCCCCCTCGTTCTCCCCATTTCTTCCCTGCTTTGCTCTTTCTCTCTGCCGACGCCCACCATCTCCATCTCTACATGATGTGGCTCAAAATTTCCACCCATTGCACCTTTAACCCCCCCTACCCCTCTCATTTTTACCCCTCTTTTACGGTTTGTTTCACATCAGCAGAGAAATACACATAGGACAGAAGCAGGACTGCAGAGAGATTGTGGGGTTTGGAGGCCAAAAGAATAAAAATGAGAGGCGAGGCGCTTGGAGAAAAACAGCATGAAATAGTGTGAAATGTGAGGGGAGGACAGAGTAAGTGTGGAGTGGGAGGAAGGTAAGGTTTTCTGGAGGGAAAACAGGGGGTGAGTGGAGAGACTGGCTAATGATATATTGATTTGGCTGGGCCCGGGGCAAATATGTAGGAGTATGTGGGAGGAGAAGAAGAGTCACAGCTTGCAGATGTCTTAAAACACCTGAGTGGGATACGCTTTGTTTATTGCATGCTTATACTGAGGGGAACAGAAGCACAGTTTGTAAACATCTTTAGGCATCTCGTTAAGGCAGAAAACACAGTTTATACATATAGCGCTTGCACCTAACAAGAAATTTTAACTACATTTTAAATGGGTAATATCTCAGGAAAAACCGGAGCATAGATGTCAGCAAGATCTCTGAGCTGGAACAGAATGATATCTTCTGGCTATAAAGGCAAGCACTTAGATGGTGGACTGTCACTGGGGATCGTATTAGGTGAGATTCCCAAGAGTCGGTGGACTAAGTGGAGGGATGAAGGTGAAATTAATGGCTTTTTCTACATCTTCCTGTCATCAATTTGGTCTTCATGTGCCCATGCACTTGTGCCCCTTTGGCCAAAACAGGAGACAGATGCTGATATTGATTATTAAATATAAATAGATCTCTTCTAGATGGATGGCTCACTTTGTATTGATTGTAAGAGTCAATTGAGAGATTATGATAGTAAGAAACATGCTCTGGGAAGAGTCTCACTGTTGGAACGGCCACACAGACAGCAGTGGGTGTAAAATTTAAGAGATAATACATTAATTTAGGAAATTCATTTTGCCCACACATGCACTTTGTTAATTTGATTTCTTACCTGGCTGCTGCGACAGTTCCTCCCTGTTATTCTTATGTGATACCAGATTTCTGCTCCTGCTGTTGCATGTGAATTCATCTGCAATACTGGCTGAGACAGTGGTTGGCATGTGCAGTCATCCAGAGAGAATAGTTGGAGACTTCATATTGTGTTCTTTGTATTAGCGCTCAAATTAATTAGACCATTCTGAGTAAGCCTTCCTTCCTCCCTATAGACTGTGGTAATCGCTTTTTTTTCTTTGGAAAATTCAAGTCGATGTCTACTGCACTTCTCCTTGTCTTTTCCTCACTTAAATCTCTCAAATCCCCGTTTCTTCACCTACTACTTTAGTGGCTATTTTCTCCACTTCTACTAAACTAACTCTCAAGCTCCCTACACCCTCACTTCACTCCCTCCGGCTCCAAACCCTCTCACAGTTTCTCCTTTCTTTCATCTCTCTGTTACTGGATGCAACAAGCAGCACTTTGCACCTTAGGAACGTGATCCAGAAGCAGATTATATACACTGTATTCTCAGCCTTACATTAAAATGCTGCAGTCCTTTGCTTTCCTCTTTCCTTCAGCCTTACCTTCCACTTTACTGCCCTCTCCTCCATCCCTAATCAGTCTGTTGTGACATGATAGCAGAGCCTGTGAGAACTGGGAATAAAGGGTATGGAGTGGTGATGAGTGAGGATTTGAGAAAAGGTTGACATTAGGGAATAAGCCCCTGTTACCCTGACTACCACAAAAAGCCATTAATTTGTGTAAGAGGACTTACATGCCCCACATGATTGCCAGCCCCTTGTGATAGACAGATAATTTAATTCCTTATAAAGCTGAACAAGCCTCAAGTGTGTCTGCTTGTCTCCGTCTCACCCCTCTGCTCTTTCATAAAAAAAATATCCTTTTTATTAGGTTTTATTACATCTCTCTTTTTAGCTCAATCTCTTTTTCAAAAGTCCTCACTGAAAGACTTACAGTGTTTTGCATTTATTATTTTTTAATCTTGATTTTCGTCAAGAAGACTCATTTAAATTGAGATCATATTTGCAAGAGAGACTTGAGAACAGATTATTTTATAGTCTTATAGATCACAATAAAATGAGAAGGGTGTAGCTTCCAGGTCTGAAAAGTGATGGAAAAGCTAACGTGCTCTAAACATGCTTACTTTCTGGTGGCTAGCAAAAGGCAACTTCTTTGGTTGCAAGAATTCCAGTTGTATAGGAGTTTCACTGCCTCTTCAGCTTCACTGATCATTGACACTGGCTAGTTTCACATCTTACTGAATACAACAAAATGTTTCAAAACACCAAGAAGGTGGCAGTGCTCATCTTATATATAGAGTCTATGAACAAAAACAGATATCAGGGGACGAGCTGAGGCATACCCAGGCTTGTTGGTGCACACACACGACCAATGGTGAAACCTGATAGTTGACTACACACATGCTTTCAGAACCGGAATTACATCTGATTAATTCAATTTTACAAACTCATATAATTTTGTGGAACAATTTCTCTGTGGCTGCTGCCTCCAAACAGTCACATTTGAACAGTGAAGCCACTCATTTATATCTTATGATTTTAATTAACAATTACAGAATACTTGATCAACCTTTTTTTTTTCATCATCAGTTGAAGGTGACATAAAAAAAAAAATACTTTATTGGAATTGGAATCCCCATAGTGTACATCTGCATCGCAGTTATAACTGTATGAGAATTATCGACTGGCCTATTTTGGGAGACAAAAGAAGGCACCACCACTACAACACCTGCAAATACAGTCATTAAAATTGCCAGAAATATGAATAAAACAATTATCAAACACAGCATAAACCTATGCTTTAAAAGGAAATGTCTGACTTAAATTTATTTTGCAGTTTATTCCAGTATTGGCATCTAAATCTGTGTTTCTCAATATAACAGCTTTTAAGGCCAACTTAAACAGCAGTATCATAACTGTTTAATTCAAGCTACACACTCTGTTAAATATCTCATCAACTCTGAGGCTTGATAAGTAGGAAAACTGGAATACTTAGACTTTCTGGATGTCAGCACCAAATTCTCGAGTAACGATCTGAAAGGTACACATTCCACAGTGTGTCTTTTGTCCCGTCTTCCTTCTCTCACCCCTAACTGGTCGCGGCAGATGGCCGCCCCTCCCTGTGCCTGGTTCTCCCGGAGGTTTCTTCCTGTTAAACTGAGTTTTTCCTTCCCACTGTCATCAAAAGCTTGCTCAAAAGGAGTCATTTGATTGTTGGGGTTTTCTCTCTTTTATTGTAGGGTTTTTACATTACAATATAAAGTGCCTTGGGGCAACTTGGGGCAAATTGAATTGAACTGAATTAAAAAGGTACTGTGAAAAATGGTGACCAGTGAGTCAATATTAACATAAGGACAGCATGAGGATTCAGAAAATCTCTAGTCAGTTCGAGTTTTCAAATTGAACTCTAGCCAACTTCAACAAATACTATATTATCCACTAGATTTTCATTGAAGATGATGAATTGCATAGAAACATCAAAGCCTTCTCCCTTTGGAGAAATGAAATTGTAAACAAGGTCTAAAGGTCAAACAGAGATTTGACATTAGAGAGAAACCCTGCCTTGAGGTGTAACTGATATCGACATAAACATGGACATAGAAAGGTGGTATCCTTGGGTGTATCCCGTAAAATCTTGGATGAGTTCAAATCACAGTGACCTCAACTTCAACCTCAGAGTCGAGGTCAGAGGTCAAGTCTTCTGAAAATCTTGTGCATGTGATAAATCAAGAAGGAAGTTACCTAGGATTTTAAAACTCATACCACAGGTACAGCAACAAAAAAAATCTTGCACGAGTTTGAATCTCAGTGACCTCAACCTCAAGGTCAGAGGCCAACTTTTCTGCAAATCACCTAGGATTTTTAAATTCATACCATCTACTGGGAGTCTGAGGAGTAGCACTGGCAGCTGTCAGTATTTTATTTATTTTTTTTAAATATGCAGTCTGTGATTGAGAACATCATCCACAACAACAAAAAACAAAAGCAAACACATTCTTGATGTACCTGAGTTTGGGGGGGGGTTGTTTTGTTTTGTTTTTCAATATAGCTTTCCTAGTGCACCTCCAGTGGCTAACATATTAGTTTGGCAATTGAAAAGTTGCCGGTTTGATTCCAGCCATAAACACAAATCCCCTTTAGGATTGCGTATCAGGAAGGGCATCCAGCGTAAAACTCAAATCAAAACATGCAGAGCTGAAAGCTTCTGGTATATATGGCTTTCTTTGTGTTTCTGAAGACCAAAGTTTCGTTCACTCAAATAAGATTAGACACAGAGCCTCTTCTTTCATTTTCCCTTTCCATCATTCTTTCATTTCTCTGTCTCCTCACAGTCTATCTAAGCCCCCATCTCATGCCATCGCAATGCTTCTTTGTGGCACCTGGCCCTCACTGCTTCCTCTGTGAAATAGCTTTCACACTCAGTGACTTCTGTAGAATGTGAATGAAGGCTGCTGCAAGGGGTCATTTTTCACTACCTACCAATCATAGTCCTCGCTATGATGTGACAGTTGAGTCATAAACACATATGCTTGTGCACACACACACATCTATCTATCTATCTATCTCTCTATCTCTCTCTCTCTCTATCTCTCTATATATATATATATATATATATATATATATATATATATATATATATATATATATATATATATATATAT